>VXBL01005328.1:360215-406678 GCA_013400195.1 Aramus guarauna | reverse complement strand
AATTGTATTGTGCATCACTTGTTTTATATATTATTTTATCATTATCATTATTATTATTATTTTCCCTTCCTTTACCTTTTTCTTTCTGATTCTCTCCCACATTCCACTGAGGGGCGGGGGGAGTGAGCAAATGGCTGTGTGGTGTTTAGCTGCCTGCTGGGTTAAACCACAACACTTTTTGTTACATTGAAAAGGATATTTTGCTCATGGAAATTGTTGGGATGCAAGTGCAGTCTACTTCCAGAAAGCAAAAGGGTGATGGGGTTTTAATCAACTGCCTGGAGATTTAAAAGTATCTTGATAAACTGAAATGGTTGGTGAAAATTGCCATGATGTTATAGTAAAACAGCTTCACAATGAATCTGAGGTGAGGCAATTTCAGATAAGACAGGGAGCCATAAAACTGTCGTGAACATAAAGAAAACTATATTTACAGTATGAGTACCATATATTCATTCTGAAAATTTTCATGAGTACAGTTCAGTGTTAGATCATTTATTTAGATGCCAGGGTAGGTAGGAATTCTAGGAATTGTGAATTTGGACTAGATTGAGTTCTGGTGTTAGGTCTAGTTGTACTTGTAAAATAATTTTAAGTTAGATATGAAAAAGAAAGAAGTCCTTCTTCCAAGGATTTGCCAGGAGTGAAAGTTTCCCATAAGATCTTCAAAGGATGGGAATTTATATATGAAGTACTTCAAAATTATTTTTCACTTTTGAAAATTATTCTTAAATATGTATGTATATTTATATGTATGTATATGCATGTACACACATAAACACACAGCACTACCTAAGAAGCAACCATGCAAAGATGTTAATTTTTGACCTAATTCAAGAAACGAATGGGCAGCCTTCAAATATGCATATGCACTGTCTCAGCTTTGCCTTCTTTTTCACATTTTTTCACAGGACTCCTAGTGGCATACAGCAAAACAAAGAACAACTGCACTGCATAGTGTCTTTGTTGTCTAGGCTCATTTCTGAAAATTTGCAATATTCTGTTCTTCCTGTGACAAGCTGTCCAGCAGAGCTTTCAACTTGAGCTTTATGATACTTTTCATCCTTTCTTATAAGGTGCTTGAGCCCCACCAGTGAGATCTGTTTCTCTAAGCAGGAGTCACTGGGATTGCAAAGGAAGTTGATGTTGTGTAGGATCTCTTGCAAGTCTGGAAAATCAAAGTAGTTAACTATGAGACAGTGGGAAAAAAAAGAAAAAACTTTTTTTTTTTTTTTTTTTTAACCTAATACCCTTATAATGACTTGTAGCAAGGAAAGAATTCAAAGTTCCTAAGAGATACCAGACCAGTTCTATAGATCAAGTTCAAGCTGATGTACCTTGGAAGAAAAGGCAGGACCATTGGGCTGGCTTACAAAGCTGGGCAGGCACACTTAAAAGATAGGGTCAAGGAGAGATTATTTCTAACATTTCCAATAAGAATACACTGCACCACTACATGTTCATCCTGCATGAAGCTTTACATTGGTCTCAAAATGTCAGAAACCACAACTGTTTAACTACTTGAAAATGCTAGAGGAAATATTACCTGCAAAACCAGAAAAACCTATTATCTTTGACAAATAGCTATACCAAAAGAGGTCCTCACCCAAAAGTAGGGTAGTTTTAAATTTTTTTAAGATCATTAGGTTAGGTAAAGCCCATTGACAATCTATCCATCTTATTTTTTTAGAAGAGCATTACCATTTTTAGTATCTTAAATAATCACTGAATACAGGTTTGGTTTTAGCTATCTATGGGCTAAAAGGACAGAAAATATTTAGTGTTGGTGAAATTATTGATGACACATGCAGAAGGGTCTGCAATATATGACCTACTAAAGCAGAGCCTTCTACAGTAGAGCATTCTAGGGAAGATGTCCATGCATCTTCCCAATGTTTTTTGATGTACACAATTGATAATGTGAAATATACTGATTTAGACAACTTCACTCAAGGTTTCCTGACAGAGGACTCCCAAACTGTCACAGTCAAGACCTGCTGTTAGACAGAGTCAGATTGAAATATTTTATCAGCTGTTAGCAATCTTTATAACACCTTGATTCATCTATCTTAAAACCCTTTCCTCTGAAATACTAAAGTGAATATGGCCCTTTTTCACAAAATGGATGTCAGATAAATTAAATTTAGATTATATGGACTGAACTGCACCAAGTCTTAAGTGAACTTTGGAGTTAAGTGATCACTTAACTCCATTTAAGTGGATTTTGGAGTTAGAAACTTTGAGTCATTGATATTTTCTGTTTACAGTGTTGCTTAGATGCCAAGGCCTAAATCCATGAGAGATGTAGGCATTGCAAGGATGAGTGCCTAAAATGGGATGGCTCTACAGGTTCTCCACAATGTATAGGAAGAGCTCAGCATTTAAGAGGGGAATATAGAAAGCCAGTGAAATAAGGTGAGCACTGCTGAAGCCAGTCAGTGGGAAATAATGAGGAGATCTTGGGGCATTGCAGGAAGTCGTGTACTAGACTGCAAAGGGAAAAGGGAGCCTCCATCTGTAAATGAGTGTGTGAAACCTCTCTTAATATAAGGAAAGTAAACCGGAACAGCCTTTTTTTCATGTAAAACAACGTACAAGAAAATCTTACCCAGTTAGGAGTCTTCTTGTAAGATGTTAAAAGACCCAAGTTTAGCTCCCTTTTGGAATTGGCTTCTTTACCTGTGAGGCTAAATGGTCATATTAACGCTTTCATTATACTCTCTGCTAGGTGTCAAACCTCAGGGGTTAAACTCAAATAAGCGACATCTTTCACAATCCAGATGAGCACTCCAACCATTGAATTATTGACTAAAAGCAGACAGTGGATTTCATGTTTGTCTTAGTTCTCCTCTGTGTAAGGCTGAAAACCAAAAACAAGTTAGGATTTTGTTTAAAAATGGAAGTGGAAGAAATCTAGGTAACAACATCCCCAGAAACTTAGATTTCAACAAACTTTATGGACTTAGACACCTAAGGTATCAGCTTGAGAGCTGAGCCCTTTTCTGTACACAGCCCCAGGGTCTTGCTGTCCACACATAAAATAAAAAGGCAGTTCTAGACTTTGGCTTCATACATGTGGTGCTCTTTATAGTTCTGTTTTTACGTATATAAAATGATAACTAGAGATATTTTTTCTGGCAATATTGAAACACTAATTAGATGGGTCCTCATTTTCAGAAGCATTGAGCAATCACCAAAAAAAAGCTAAAGCCACTGAGCAATGAGTGCACAGGACCTCTGAAAAATCACTCCCTTAGTGTTAGTAAAGCACTTTCATGGCTAAAGATGCTGTATAAATGTTCAGTATTATTAGTGCTATGTGTACTTTATGTTGCCTCAGTTGATTCAGATCATGTCTAATCAGGATTTTTCAAATAATTCCCCTCTGTGTCTGGAGAGGAAATTAAATCAGAAAGTCTACTGTACATCTGAAAGTATTTTGTGTAAGAGTTTGAGAGAAGGTACAGTCAGACACGAGGACGGGGTGGAGAGGGGGGAGTTGTATTTGTCAGGAGACAGCAGCCTTAGGCAGTGAACTGTTTGTTCAAACAGCAGCGAGAAATAGGAGCGGAGAGTGAGAGCCATATGTACAGAAAGTATCAAAACAGGGGCAAGAGACAGAAACAAAGAGAGACAGAAACATGATTCTGTAAATGGGCAGGGACGGGTAAGAAAGAGGACGCTGAGGAAACAGAACAGTGGAGGCCGGGAGGGGGAATAAGGCCTTTTGATGGGGAACAGGACAGGTGCTGAGAAGAAATTAAGCTATCAGAAATCATTACAGAGCTGCCTGCATGACCTTAATTTTGCCCTCTTGTGCATGTAGGTGTCTATCTTTTGTTACGTAATCCCAGGCTGTTTTTTCCCCAGGACGGGCTGTGTCCTGGGGAGGACTCGGAGCTGTGTGACGATGGAGACAGCTGCCACGCAACGTGGGGCGTAGGGAAAGCCACGGTTCTGGGAGTGGGGCTGAAGGAAGACCCGTTCCTGAGCTACCAAGGCCTCTCTTAATGGAAATAAAACAACACATTTTGAACGTAATTCTGACAGTCTCAGTGATGAGAATCTCAGACTAAAGCCTGTGCATTCTTTCTCAGAATACACTTCTCTGGGATGTGAGAGCTACGGGGTAAAGACTTTGGGCTTCTTAATGGGGAAAAAGCATTTTAATCCTAGGCCGTTCTGAAAGTCACAGCGCAGGGAAATTGAGGGATTGACACTCCGAACGGGGTTTCAGTATACTTCAGAGTGCAACACCATGACATCCAGCGTCACACATCAGCAGAAGAAGGTATGAATATTGAATATAGAGGATATGAATATTGAATATAGACATGAATACTGAATAGCTATCCATTCAGTATATATAATCTGCACATACCATACAAAGATGATGTCAAATCTATGTTAAATGCTTTAGAAAACATGAGGATAAGCAGTGATTCTGGGTGTATCTTCGAGAAGTGGGTAGAGAAAGGCAATGCAACTTTTCCTTCGTCATTTAGACATGCTTTGTATCAGGTCGTAATAGAAGGGCTCTAGCCTTCCTAGTTCTGCTAAGTTCAGTCCCTGAAAATGATGGATGAGGAACTGTGAGGGGGAAAATGGCTGCATTGGCAGGCCAAGGGTTAGGAACTGGTGTGATGAAAGGCATAAGATAAAAAGGGGAAACAGATCTAATTAGACAAATCATTTAATATGAAATATGTGTGGAAATACACAGCCCTAAAGAGCTACAGTTCCTGAGTTGTGAACTCTCTGTCCTGCTCTTTAGTCTTCCTTCAGTAATTGATGTCTGCTCTGCACAGACCAAGGTGTGCATTTTACAGGAATGACTTATTAAGGTTCAGAGCTAATTTCAGTGACAATCTTCCTTCCTGCATCCTTCACCTTTCTGTCTCAGTCTACTACCAGGGATCTGATTCTTCTTATCCCCCAACCTTTTTTTTTTTTTTTTCTTTTTCCTCAAGTTTTCCATAATCATCCTCATTTACTTCTCTCAGTTCACCTGTCTTTCTGCCTTACTAAATTATAGGAGAGAACTTCCCACTTTCTTCCCACTGCCCAGGAATGGCAGGTGCAATGTTGTGCTACCAGCAGAAAAGAGACATTTTCTCAATCCTTCTGTTCAAGGAAGTGGCAGCTCTTGAGTTTTGGACAGCCAGAATTGGAAGGGAAGCCCTGCTTTCCCCCTACACTCTAGATTGCAAGGTACATAGTTTGGGTGGAATTGTCAAATAATTTATCTGCCAGAATTGAAGCAATCTCTATTGACTCTCTGAGTTAGCTAAGATTTAAGTACATTATTTGGTGGATTTGAGAAAAACAGTAAAAGTGTGGAAAATGATATACAACCAATAGAAAGATCTCTCCCTATGGATTTTCACTTCCCTGCTTCAAAGCCCATAGTTGTTAGAGCTTATGTGTGTGCGCACACAGTTCTAGAAAGTAGCTGAAATAATAATCTGAGAAAAAAATGTAGCCTCTTGAAGGCACCTGCAATTGCTAAAATATAACAAAGTTTTAAGCAATTGCAGAAAATGTCTTATAGTGGGAAGATGGTGATATCTATACCACCTATAATTACAAAGTCGCATAGCAATGAATTGATGCAACCACACTGATGAACATGATATAAGCATCTACAGAGTATAGGAAGATAGAAACAGACACACATAGCTAGTTAACGGCTAATTTCTCCCAAAAGATGAAATGAGATTATTAGCCAAGATATTTGAGAGGTTTTGACAATCTTTTACAGTTTATATCTTTTGACTGGGAAAAAAATCTGATTCACCTTTTGAAGATGTAATATATATTTAAGACTGTAATTAATATAAGCATTGTTTTTATAGTAGGAATTGAATGCTTCAAAACCAGAGCAGTGAGATGGCACAGGGGAGAGGGTGAGACTTAACAGAAGAATGAAAATGACTATGTTAAGTATTAAATTTGGAGACAACATTGCTAGATAAGGGGAGAGAAAAAGGGTGATGAAGCTTGGAGAACACTTGGCACCAACTGGCATTTGCTGGACAAATTTTGACATTGGGACACTGAGACTGGAAAACAGGAGAGAAAGGAAAATGAGTGGTGGAGGGAGTCCTGGAGAACAGGAGGCCAGGGCTGGAAGGTGTGAGGCAGATGGGCTTATCTGCTGAGAGGAATACACAGGCTGTAAAATACTAATTTAAAATAGCATTACAGTAGCGAAGTCACCCAATGAAAAGCTAGAAGATACAGTGACAGAGGTAACCTGTGCAAACACAATTTGTTGTGGAACCAACTCCCTGGGAGCAATGCTGAGTGCTGAAAGCCTTCAGGACTGTGAGTGGGAGCTCTGGGGAAATCACAGTCTTTGAGAGCGGGTCATCTAAGTAGCCTGTACTCCTTGCGGTTGGAGCAATGTACGTATTTCACCTCTTACCTTCACCTCTGACCTTTCTTTGAGTGGAGTCCAATCTTTTGCCCAGGCCATGAGGTTATACCAGTCTCTCATACACAATCAGAGAAACCCTTGTTTGCCCATCTTTGGATGATGTGTGTTAGTCTCAGTGCTTAAATTATTACCATCTCAGTTCTCTGATGCTGTGATGCTATACCTGCAGCTGTGGTCTATCTTTGTAAGGAAAATCCCTGTTCAATTATCAGCCTCTACTGAAATAGTTCAGATGATCTCAGCAGAGAAGTAAGAGCACAGCTGGGTGAGAATTTTTTTACAGATGCTGAAAAATGTACAAGTTACTAATGGTGATCTAAATGAGAGGCCAGCTTTTATTCTGAAGTATAGAACAACCACTTTGTCTGGGTTGGGACAGGGAAGAAGGTATGTCTGTACTGCCTTTTGAAGCTATTGCCAATCCCTATTTGCAGGTGGAACAGACAGTGAAAGTTGGTCCAGGAAGTGTCTCCAGAGTATGTGGGATGCTAGGAAGACCAACAGTTTTGCTCCAACCGGTTATATAGAAATATATGGCCAGTCTATACCAGATATTGCCTGGGCTGAAGAAGCAGGATACCATTTGTGTGTAACAAACTTAAATCACTGCTTTACAGAAATTATTTTTAAAAAGGAAGAAATTACTGTTATGTTTGACTCAGAAAACTGAGAATGGCCTTATGATACAACATGATGAGAAGGCTTAAAATCAACTGGAATCAGGAAAAATCTGAAAAGAAAAAGTAATCCAAAGGATTATTATTCATGTAAAGAGGACTGTTGTTTTCACATTCTGGTTTCATGAATTATTAAATCTCTTGTTATAAGTAAGACTCTATAAATAGGAATGAAAAGAAGACCCATCCCACAGACTCAGCCCTCCCTATTGCCTAAAATAATAATAAAAATTTAAAAAAAAAAAAGCCTTGTGCAAAGGTGTGTTCAGCAGCTCTGTTGTTTTTTCTTTGATTTTTCTGAGGGGGAATTCATCTTCTGGAATGCAAGTAAATCTTCAAAAGGGTTTTTTTCCTTTGGAATGCAAATTATTCTGATGATGCTTCCCACACCACCGAGGGAATATAGTAATGATACCATGCACTGATCCAGCTATTTCCATTTACAGCTATCAAGTACTCATAGATTTGGGTTCATGACCTCCATTTTAATTGGAGCTTTATTACTGGGGAAACTGAGGCAAAGTTTGCTATCCATGATCTTATAGTCTTTGGTGAATGTGTCCAGCTTCTGCGCAAACCTACTCTTCAACAGTTAGTGAACTGCTTACAGATGTTAACACTTGCATTTGTGGGATCAGGAACTATATGAACTACAGATAGGGGCATGCTTATGTCAGCATAAGCTTGTTCTGAAGATCGAATCTGTAACTATCCACATTGCTGACCACTACATCTGCTTGTGTGGGCCGCCTGGCATTGATCTTCCCTACGGTCAGCAGAACTCTGGAAGAACAGAGCCTTAACATGCTTTTAGCACATCTCTAGATTCATATTTTGGAATGAGGAATAGCCTTTTTTGTCTACCTGAAGACATCCTGAGGTCAACTTTTCCTAATCACAACGTTTTGTGGGATTTTTTGACTTGGCTCCACACAACCCAGCAATATGAGTGGGAAGAAAAGAGATCCCAAGTTCACCACGCTCAGGTACAGGCTTGAGCTCACTGATTATCAGTGAAAACAGTCTTGTAGTATTCGGACTGAGTCTTAAATCTCCCCTTCTCCTAACTGACAGTAGTTTGCCTTTGCTACATAAATTTATGCCCTTCTTTCTGCTGAACTTTTGGAGGGACCAGAGACCATCCCTCTGGGGACACCTTTTCTCTGTGAGTTTTATTTGTCTATGCCAATGTTTAAGGCACTGCTGCCAATGATAAATATCTCTGGTTCAAAGTGAGAAGATGCAGGGATATCTGCTGAGACATATGTAACTGTTGTGTGAAATTAATGCTATGGAAGAACTGCTTCATATATCACATTCGTGCCTGTAGTTTAAATTAGGGAGTGTGCCAATTTAGCCAGTGCTTTTCATCATTTTTTTTGTGCAATGTGAGAGGAAATCAGACTTCGTGAGAGAAGTTCATTAGTCAGTAGATGTGCCGATCTTCTGGCACTTAAATCTTCTCGTTTATAAGCAAAAATTAACTGTTGGATCTTTCTCAAGCCAGAAACCATTCTGACCTTAGAAACAGCAATGTAACGATATTGGCTGCAAGCTTAGTTATTGAAATAACTGTTTTGTTAAACCTGAAAGTGAGAGAAAAGTTCATGTTTTATTGATCTGTTGTTCATTCTATTTTGAACTTAGTGGTTTGGTATCAACCCTTTATGCAAAGATTGATTATTTAGTTGGACAAGGAGCAAAAAAAATACAGGGATGGGGGGCAGGCAGGCCTGCTTAAAGAAGTTAAAATACCCACTGAGAAAGTCTGAGGTGCCCTATTCAATGGAAAGACCAAGGCATATTTACTTGGAAATGCACATGATTGATTTGATACATTAACGTTGTGTGAATGAGAATTTATTAGACAGGGAAGACCTAATGGTAATAGAGATATAAACTGGAAGCAGAAATCCCTTTCAGTCTAAAAGACACAGAAAAGTATGCGAAATATTTAAAAATATGTTAAGTATTTAAAGGGAGCCAATAGTTAAAGATCATTATCAACATTCAGCAGTGTTTTTTCCCCTCTTTTTTCATCTGTCCTGTCTTTAATTGTGCTGTTCTGAATAGCAGCCAAGTTAATGAGTTTTCAGGACTAACCCTCAGATTTTCATAATGCTCTTACATGAGGAGAAGTATTGATTTCCTTATTTATTGTCTGATTTTATTAAAAAGTAGAGTAAGTCAACATAGAATGAATCTGTGGAATTCACTGCCACAAGATGCCACCAGGCTCAGTGGGATTCAAAGAGTGATTATCCATTTAAATAGATAATGAGAACTTCCGTAGTTTCAATAGCTCATTAGAATGATCATATGATCACACTTTCTTTTCCTTAAAAGATGAAGCATGACCCCTAAGCTTCAGAGCGGAGACCTGGTTTGCATTATGAAGAGCTTTTTTCCTATGGGGAGAATAATCCTTCTCTTTATTTCTCACATTTTTCTTTGAAAGACCACAGATTAAATACTGGATTTGATATATCACCAGTGTGATATGGCTATGAAAATTCTAGTATTGTTATCATATTACTGTGAACACTCTTTATGGATATCAGTTTGGAATTCTTTGTTTTTTCTTTGCTCCTGTTGGTATTTTTCTGACAAGGTTTCATAGTGGGTTGTATCGAATCTTAATGCTCTCAATACAATTCTGTAACTCCAAACTCAATATTCCAGACTATGCTCATTTTTAGAGTTGAATCATTCGCACCAATCTATTACAGGTTACATTATAGTACTTCATGAAAAATATCAGGGTGTACATATACCATGGCATCAGGGAAGAATCTTGTCCAGTACTCAGTATGGAGATCCAGTGGCAAAATACAGGATTCCCCACTTTTTTGGGTGTCTGATTTTCCCTTCCACTTAGTTTGTATAGATGAGTATTTACATGTAGGAGATAAGGCATCAGATTTGAACTCAGATTATTCATACTCTGTAAAAGCTTATTTGGAGAGTAATAATTCAGATGGCTGAACTTTATGGCACGTTGTAGTACATACACCAACAATGACTTTAGAAGGAAATATTTTTTTTTTCTTTTTCTATTGACAGGGTTTTCTTTTTGCTGCTTTCCTCCATGCAGTTGGGTGTGCAATCAAATGATTACTATCATTCCTTAATTTGATGGCACAAACATCCTCTAGAGAAGTCACAGTTCCCAGCTGTACTTTTTCTCTTTGATAAACACATCTCCATCTTGTTTCTCTATTTAATGTGTGCAGCAGCTTACTTTGTTTCTCTGCCAATTAGGGATTTTTTTCTATGCTTCCTTTTTTCTGTCATCCCCAGAACAGAAACTCCTCCCTATATAATATCCCAACAGCTATTATGAAATCACTCAGAAAAATAAATTTTAGCATGTTCCGGATGATTGCTGTCACCAAAGGCATAGGTGAACTGCACTATGCCAGGGAAGGGTGCTGTGAAGAACTACTGGTAGAAGACGTCCCTCCCAGAATTCCCATATTGGGGTGCATCATGCAATGATCCACCCCATTCTTTGCAACTGGTCGACCCCTTTGTTTCTGCTTTGCACTCATGAGAGTGGTCTGTGGAAGAATGGGGCTATACCGTTCCCCAGAGCTGTCTGTGTAGTCCTTTCATCTTCTCTCCTCCTGCCTACTTAGGGAGCAAGCTGCTACTATGAATTGACTCACTGGCTTGTTCCTGGCTACCTAGAACAGAGAAGCTCCTTGTGGTCATATGCTGATGAGGAAGGAATAGTTATGAAGCTAATGCTGAATTAAACAACAAATTCCAGTCACTGAAAATCAATATTTTTCTCAAGCTTCCATCTGCAGGTGTTTAGCTGCAGACCACTGATGCACTAGCTGAGTCTTATGCATGAGATGCTGAGACACTGCTGGGAATTAATTGGTGAATTAATTAGAATAAAAAATGAGCAAACAGAATGAAGTTCTAAAAACAGGTCTATCTATGTGGATATTTTCACCATAGGAGTCTCCCTTTACCCTGCTGGGCTCATGGTGCCGATCTGTAACCCCAGGGTAAGAAAGTTCAGAACAGGCAGTCCTCTGAACTAGCTGCCAGCACTTTGTGTAAACATACACTGGCATAACCTAATCCTTTACTTGTATGGCATGATTCACATTCAGGCATTCTGTATAAAGTTAATAGACAATTACACAAAGGAAGTAGATTGTTCTATAAAGCATAAACACCTATAAATTCGATTGTTAAATTTCCTTGCAGCTGGTTTAAATTTCTTTGTAGAAGACAAAAGTAAAAATGTATATACCATATTGCCAGTTACTTCTGAGAACCATAGCATTGCAACTGCAGGTGTGCAGATAGCGATTATGTCTTTTGCAGGCTAGATAAAGGAATAGCAATAGTGTGATACTTGTAAATATTTATTGCAGCTAAATTAAATTCTATTTCTTTACCAAGTTAGTCACTCAGACTAACAGGCATTTTAAGAGTTTGTGGAAACAAGGACTTCTTGTTTCCCTTTGCTGTCATAAACATGGTTCATCTCTTCCACTTCCTTTTCCAGTATCTGCTTGTCACCTTCACTTACTGGTCTCTGGGCTACATTTCTGACTGCTGTCTGCAGGATTCAATAAGACTTTCATGCAGCTTTCCATGTTGTGCTCTGCCTCTTTTAGGATGTCCTCATATCCTATAAGCAGGGAGCTATCGGCAGCGTGAGGTAAAGTTGGCACTAAGGGTCTGATTGCAATAGGTGGAAAAGGTTCGCAATGCCCTAGTAGTTGAAAGATCTCAAGCTTCTCATGCCTGCATAAACAATGGAAAAACAGTCTTTGGAGGTACTTTAAATGCTGCTTGTAACCAAATGACTGAAAGATGTAGGCTGAGAACACAAGCTGAATAAGGAGGAGGAGGTACTACAGCACTGTGACAATAAACACATAATAATGCACCTCAGTACAGCAGTGTCCAAGAAGGTTTTTGAAGGACAGAAAAAGTGGAGGAGTAGGGAAGGTGAAAATATAAAAGACTATTTGGCAAAATGCAGAAAATTCCCAGCAATATTTCCAAGGATCTCTTTGCCCTCATCTTTGAAAATGCAAAGCCTCCTAGCTTCCCTAGCTGCCATGTCGAATGCAGAAAACCTTTCCTTGGAGAGCAGACTCTAGTTACCTCACATCCAAAAACAGAAAAAAGAAGAAAGAGCTGCTATATAGGAAGAGGGAAAAATAAACCAACCCAGAAAATTATTTCCAGACCAAGAGTGCCCTCAAGCACATAGATCCTCCAGTCTTCCTTAGCTGTATTAGTAAGTGCACGCACACTTCTGGAGCCTGCCACTGCTACAAGCCCCTGTGGAGGGAATATGGAGTAACCAGGCATGGTAAGAAGACCTGGTATAGGATAGGGACTTGGAAGAGAGGCATTTTACTAACTTTCTAAATTGATTTGCAAAAGTACTAGGCACATAAGTCTAAAATTAGAGCCTGAAAATCCTGTGTTTGGCTCAACGTTGGCTATTTGTTACACTCAGACAGAGTCTGAGTCTGATAGGTAACTAACTGTTGAAACCTCCAGATATCTGGATTATGTGTGCATCATGCATGTACTTATGTATAGCAACCTCTCTGACCGGCATGCAACTGCATACAGTCTGCAGCGGTTGCCTCCCGTTCAGCTGCAAGCATTGCTTAGAAGGATCAGAGGCTGGAACATCTAACGTCCAGTTTGTGCATGGTGTATCCTGATCAGTGAGGCAAAACCTTGTGAATAACCATTGGAATTCTAGAGCGACCTGTAAGAGAGAAAAGATCTGAACTTGTGCTGAACTGATAGCACAGGAACACCCCAGCAGGGCTGGGGCAGTTCTTGCCGTAAGACATAACCCAATACAGGTTGATTGTCTCCCTGCCACATCAGCTAGTTATTGTGTTCTTCGTGTGACTCTCCTATATTTGGCAAATTCTGTACATTAGACTTTCCCTCTACGTAATGTAGATGTCATTTTCCATAGGAGCTCATTGACAGAATTCTCTTCCCCTCACCCACAAAACTCTGTCTTCCTGCTACACTCCTCCAAATTATTAGCTACAGCTGTCATACTGTAGTAAACTTGAAGCTGACAACAGTTAACAACTAGTGTCTTTTAAGAAAGACCAGTTTCTGGTTTAGATTTATAACTGGGTGTATAGTTTGCTTAAGAAGTCAGCTGTCTTCCTCACTGTACCTTTAAAATTTTCACAGTGGATTCCTTCATAACACAATACTTTTTCTATTGCTGGTATTGTGGTCAATGCAGCAGAGATTACTTTGCCTGAACTATTTTCTGGTCTGGGCTGTGCAGGCAATGCCCCATTAAACAGCCTCCTCAATACGTGCCAGTAACAATATGAGAATGTTCTTTCTGGCTTCTGTCTGACCTACCTTCACATGTTTCAAGAGAGCTTTCTCTACCATAGTGACAACACAGGCTTTGACATAACTACGCTTCAAACATAGAACCGGAAATATCAATTTAAGAGTTATTCCTAGAATACATTTCATATTTTAATCAATAGCCACTTCTGATTTATGATGAGAGTACATATTTCATTTCCAAACACACCACAGAGATGAAATTATACTAGTTATTATTCTGTTATTACTCTTTATCCTTTGCTAGCCTTATTAAAAAAGAAGCGATACCATCGGCCCTTTTCCTTGACCCTTCTTCTCATCAGTCATCTAAATCACACTATATTTTGCCTTTTTTTTGTTTTGTTTTGTTTTAATCAAATGGGTGAGGAGATAGAAGTGATCTCAGAGGAAGCTGTTTCAGTGAGACTGAGAGGTGGGGTATGATGTTATAAGATCCCAAAACAAAGTGAAACACATGAAAATTCCAGCAGTGCCACAACAATTGCCAGGGGTTGTTTGCAAAGGAAATTCAGGAAAGGCAGACAAAGTTTAAGATCAAATTAATTGCAGTGTTAAGTCTGCTTCTTTAAATTTCCAATCTAGTAACCCAGTTTATTTGACTGTGACTGTCTGTTTTCACAATGTGCTAAGTGACAAAAAACAACCTGGCAAAACCTGAGCCTGCTAGTTGTATCCTATAAAATGATTAAATATAAATGACATTATAGGGTTCTATATCCATTTTCCTACTGATTTCCAGCTCTAAATTTGTTCTGCTTGTCAGCTGAAGAAAAAAAATGCTGTTATTTCCCTCCCCGCCCCCAGTAACCAGCCCTGTGATCACCCCCTAGATCTGGGAAATAAGCCAAGATTTTGTTTTGGTTGAGATATTGCATTCAACATTATTAGTAATGCAGGGGCTGCTGGCCAGATTAGGTCTATTGGGACACCTGTACAGTCCCTCATATTTTTATTATGCTCTTAGTTACACCTCTGTGAATACATAAACCCTTGTGGTTTTACCATGTAGGGAGGGTATAATCGGAAGACTGTGGGTTTGTGTGAATGTAGTCAGTGATTTCCTGCAGACAATTCTGTTCAGGTGTTGTAAAACATATGATAGAGTGAACCAACTCTGGCCACTAGCGTTCATTTGTAAAGGAAAAAGAAATGGAAATCTGTTTACCTTGGAATGGTAACTTATCAGAGCCAAAAATAAAGAAACCTTGTCTTCCTTTTTGTCACCTGTATTTGTCAGGTAGAAATACAGTTTGTATGAATGCTAAGAGATTATTTCTTGGGATCAATACTTCCTGTGTATAGTCTTTTTTATTCCACAGAAAACTAATAATTGTAAGGGGTTTTATATTTCCAGTTGTTAACTTAAAAATTTTCTTAGAATCATCTTCAGACTACAAGCTACTTTAACATTTTCTAATTTTCTGATTAGAAATGCTCAGTATTTTAACAAATTTTGAAAAATTGCACTCAGCCATACCAGTTCCATTTTTTTTGTGGCTATGGTCAGATTTCTATAGATCTAGTCTCTGGCTGGTTACTTAAAACATCTAAAGATGTAGTCCCACGTTATGCACACATGGAATGTGAATAGCTATAATGTTAGTCTTCCATTGGATGCAACAAGATTTCTCCCATGAATAGAGTTAAATCTTAAATGCTGACACAATGGAGCACAGTAGTCAAACAGTTAAGTCTTATAAAGTATTAGCTGTCAGCTTTTCTACATTGTGTTGATCATACCTGTAAAATAATTTGTGAAAACATTTGTGAGTAGTAAAGACTTCAGTCACTCAAGGCAGTAATATCCTTTTGTTCACTACTAGGGTCCTCAAACTGCAAAATTTCTGCAAATTTTTTTTCTTAATTATTCAAAGCATTCTGCTTAAGATCACTGAGACAAGACATTGTCTTAACTGCCCATGTGTCATCAACAGTTAAAGTCAGATATTTCTGAGTTTTGATTTGCTTAAGTGCAGAAGATACTACCTAGTATCTCTGAATGTTTTCTGAATAAGAGACTTAATTCAAAAGACTGTTGACAGAACTGACATGAGTAGATCACATCAAGCACAATATGTCGTTCCTTATTTGGAACTGTACATATTGTTTTTCTTCCTCTGTGGATGTTTATTTGAAGGATGAATAGGTCACTCTTAGCAGGAGAGCTCATCACATGAGTGCCAGATACAGAAGACAGATGAGTCAGTTCCACACAGACTACAAATTATGCATGCAGGATAAAACTATATTCATATTTGCATTTGACCTAAACTTCAACTTTCAAAAATAGGTTTAAGAGAAATTATTCTGAAATTCAGAAATTGTTTTGCAGAAAGGAAGCAGTTTAAGCAACACAGCCGAAGAACAAAGAAGTCTCTGCTGGTAGGAAAAGAACACACTGAGAATGAAATACTGTATGTCAGTCTGCATGAGCTCAAGCCTGTATTTAATATACACTTTGAAATGTGTTTATCCGATGCATGATTGATTGATACTGCTGCAATGTTCAGATCTCAGCCACTGTCCAGTCATTGCTTGTCATTGTAAAATATGGGTTGGTGTAGAAAAAACTACTCTTTTTGTGTTGAATGCAGTACAAAACCTCTGACTTCCCAGTGTGTCTCTTGCCTATGGTCCAAAAAAATTAATTTTTTCTTTCATGATTTCTTTCCTTTTTTTNTTTTTTTTTTTTTTTTTTTTTTTTTTTAGACCCACATGATTTGGATACAGGATTGTTACTGCCTGCTTTTTGCAATGTGTACAAATGAACATGAGGTGGGAAAGTCACACAGATCCTTACAGGAACTGCAGCAAAGTCTAAAAAAAGAAAGCTGCAGTGAACAAGAGCACAATGCTGAATACGACACACGTATTTGTATTCTCTCTCTTCACTGCCTTAAGAAATGGGAGCTACTGGACATGTGACCCAAAATGTCTCTGTCCAGGGCTGCTGTTTTACCATAATAGAGCCATTATATTATTTGCAACATGCGCTCAGATTTCAGAAGCGTAACGGATGATGAATAGTATAGCAAATAAAGATCAGGAAAATAGGCGAGGCATATGTGCAGCGGAGTTGCAGGGTGATGGGGATTCTAATGTGCATGTGTTAACCAATTAAAATGGAGCCACATGTACTCACAATCTCAGGAGAAAGGCTAGTGATCTTGCAAATAGCCTCATGAAATAAAAATGTGTGCTTGAATGTTGAATGGGGGGGAGTCTAGGGGAGTGAGGGAAGAGGAGAAAGTATTAGCCTACTAGGTCAGCTAATTATACCCATTCTTATCCCATTCAAATGTAATTGGGAATGGGAATGTGGGTTGCCTGAATGACCTACATTAGCAGCAGTTTTCTGTATTCCTCCTGGGCAGTGAGCATTTTAATAACTGCAGAAGTCCAGACCTGTGATGGGAGGTGCCCCGAACAGACTGGCAGTGGCCATAACCTCACGTAAGCACGCAAGGATCCTTTCTTCTGGGCCACTTGCTTCACATGAGTCAGAGTGCTTCATCAGCATACCATGTAAGTGCTGCTAGCTCACCGTGCTGGCTTTTAATGACTCAGAATATTAGGGAGATGGCCTGACCTTCTGGTCGGTGATAATTAGGTGCAACTTGGAGATGCTAGCACCTTCAGGAGAGAACATTTAGACTGAACATCATGGGTTTTTTTTGAGTTGCTAATAAAGCCAATTCCACCCTTTAAATGCATAAGTTTGATTTTGTGAAGCATGTGTAATCTTTATTTGGAGCCGGATGAGAACAGCAGCTGCCACTTATAATTGTGGTACTTGGGGAAAAAATAATTCCTGACCCTTTTTGCAAGCAGTAGTGGAGCTAGCTACCATTCCAGAAAACCATTTATAATCCAGAGAAACACTCATAGTGGGAGCTTTGGAAGAGGGGATGTTGCTGAGAAAAGACAAGTGGGAAAAAGAATGGATCTAGAATGCTTGGTCTTGAATTGATGGTGCAGTGAGAGGAAGAAATCTTTGCTGAATCCCATCTCCTTCTACTCCTGTTTATAAACAAATAGAAAAATCGAAGATTATGGCTTCCCAGAAGATTATATATGGCTTCTGAAGCAGGTAATGTAAGTTAAGTTTTTGTGCAAACCAGATATTGGATGCCCTGTCTGCCCTGTCTCTATAATGTACTCTAGTTTGGCTGTTTCCTTCTTCTTCCTTCATTCACACTCACATTCCTAGAGTGGTGTCATCTCTGTATACATAACTTGTTTGTAAATGGTGACCATCTCTGTGCTGCCTGACAGTGTCCCCAGAGGGTGTTCATCACCATTAAGGTTGTTTTGGTGATTGTATCACTTAAAAGGAAAACTAAGCAAACAAGTGGAACGGTTTTTTTCTGCCTTTCCTTTCTTTCATATTTTTTTTTTTTTCTGAACAACTTAAACTCCATTTTGCGTTCTAATTTTAAGCACATATGGGCATGACAGCTTTTTAATGAAAATCTCAGTGCCTGAATACCTGTTTCTGACACTTTCGTACAACATCCCATAGAGAAGAAATAGACCTTAGCATATGTTAAAAGCTGTGTAATCCAAAGAGTAAGTGTGAAGACATCCTAAGTGATACAGCTTTCTTTTCCACAGCCGTAAACAAGTTGGGTGTAACTTTAAAGTAAAATACCTCTACCTCCTGCTTATTCTTTGCCTCACCTACTGGTAAGATTGCAGAACAGCAGACTTCTTTTCCAATAACCTGTCTCTGACCCAGTTGTTTCCAGAATTTTTAAGGAAAAAAAAAAAAAAAAAAGAATGAGGCAAACTTTTTTGGGGCCTATGATGAGTAAGAATGTAAGTAAGTCTACTAGCCTTTTCAGTTTCTGTGCATATACAAATCTTTCTACACTTTGAGCTCCCTTTGGTGTCTGGCTCAACGTTAACTATTTCTGCTGGTATATGTATGACATTCTGCTTTTGCAGTAAGTCATCCTTTTAAGTTTCTGTCTGGAAGAAAACCTGAAACAGCTGCTAAACTTGAATGTCTAGTGGGATGTGCTTAGTAGCAGAGACATTTCAAGTGAATAATCTACAGGACTGGTCAGTATACATGCCTGTAGGTCACTTCTGTCACATAGTCCCTGATTAACCCCAGGTTACAGAACCATTTAGCACAGAGCTGTGATTACTTTCCCAGTGTTAAAATTATTTTATTTGGAAGAAATTACTGTAACCCTCTTTTTACAGAACAGAGAAGACACTAAGGCAGAAGGAGAACATGCCTCTCACTTCCCTTTTTTTCTTACCCTGGATTACAGTAGTGCTATGAGGCACAGAGAGGAGTGACATTTACATAGTTATAGAGGACGTCTATGAACGAACCAGGAACAATTTCTGCATTTGTGAGGAAGGCGAAGTGTGCATAGCTTACAACGGGTCTGCTTAAATGCATGATTTATAGCTGCTTAAATGGCTAAAACAATCTTAGTGTAGTTTTGAGGGCATTTGATTCCATACAGCCTTCTATGAACTGTCCAGGGTCTCTGTGAAGGTCTCCTCATCTCCTCTCCCTGTGCAAATTTGGTGTAAAAAATAATTTAATAAAGCCATTTAAGGAAATCCTATACAGTGAGTGTGGAGGTAGCTTTCCTTCAGCTTTTGTAACACATGGCTAGATCCTATATTGGGTTTCCAGGGTCTTTGGAATCTCATCTGTCTTATAATGAAGAGATGCTCCTTCTCTGTCACCACTGGGCATCATCTGTAACACCTCTGTGAGGATAATCTGGTAGAAACAAACATATATTGATGAGGATTCAATTCAACAACACAAAACACTTGGAATAAACCTCTACCATGATTTTATGCCTCGACTCACATTAAAGTAGGAACAAAGCTTAAACCATTAGCTAGATAATGGATCTATGGTGAAGAAGTCATTCAAAGATAATGGATCTATGGTGAAGAAGTCATTCAAAGTGTTTAAGCTGACTGCTGTTTACTCAATAGTCTGGTTTATTTTGTTAGGCTCATGACAGCTAGTGAGCCAAAAGCAAGCAAGCAAACAAAATATTATTCCTTAAACTAATAGTGAACTCCCATACACTGCTGTTGGCTGAACTGGTCACTGTATAAAGTAACATTGGTTATGAGATCAATGAACTCAGTAATACTTGCAGTGCAGTTCCAATTTGTAAAGCTGTATATCAAGTTTTTCAATTTCCTAGGCTTAGGGACATCTAGAAACACCACCGTTTTATTTGAGGCCTCCTGAGGTGAATTTGCATTGAAATGCAGCATCATGGTGTGATGATGTGCATCAGAGTGTGACTACATGATGCAAAAATGCAATGTCATCAGCTGATGAGATGCTATGAGGCATATTTACAAATGTTATGATACAGCAATGCAGAGCTACAGTGCTTCCCCTCTCCCCATAAGATAAAACCAAAAGGTATCACTCATGTTTCATGCTGAGCACGTTGCCTGGAGGATGATGCTGTGACAGTGTCAGAGAACAGAGTGGAGAAAAGAGCAGAGGACCCATAAGAGGTGGCTGATGTGTGTACAAATGTGTGTTGAAATGACTTCAATGACTGCTGCATGTTAAAGAACATATTTGAAATAGACAAGGTAGCATTTTAAAAAATGCTGAAATAACTATGCCCTTTTGCCAACAGGCGCTTAATCTGAGTATGTCTAGCTTGCAGTTGCTGCTGCCAGTGAATTATACTTATGCTGCTAAAGTGCAAAGCAGATATTTGTAGTATTATCTACCTAGAGCCTTCAGTCTATTGCTAGTCAGAGAGCAGCAACCAAGCTGCTTTAAAGCTAGTTCAGCTATACTGAACATAACAGAGTATTACTACTACTCTGTAGGTGTAAAGTACATAGACTTGTTCATAATCCCAGTCATTTGGGCAAACAAAGGAAAAATTAATTATAAAATGCTTTTGTAAAATGTTCCTTAAGATCAGTATTTGTAATGCTGTTGTGTGAACAGACCTGTGGCACTCTGCAGATTAGATAAAATAATTCTGATGGAAATGTTTTCTATAAATGTTAAAGTCTACTCTAAAAGTTAAGAAAATAATTCTGTGAAATAAGAATGTTTATACATTTTATGAATGCTGTGAATCTTTATGGATCTTTACAGGGGATTGCTCCTTCAAATATATACTGAAATGTATTTGAAAAACTGCAAAAGTGAGTTCTCAAATAAGTTTGTTTCCTGGTGTTACAACTCTAGTCAACTTGGAGGATATTTTCTTTCTTTCAGAGAAATCTGCCTACTTAGTTGAGTTTTCCCAAGGTCACCAGTTCTAATTAACATGCAGTTTTCATAGTTGGTTGATATAACTGTGAATCATTAAAGCTTAAAAATGTGTAATATCATCCTTGGTAACTCTTGTCTTTTCATATACTTCAAGAATATCTCTTTCCCTTCCTCCTGCTGGAAAAAAT
This sequence comes from Aramus guarauna, assembly GCA_013400195.1. Taxonomy (NCBI): domain Eukaryota; kingdom Metazoa; phylum Chordata; class Aves; order Gruiformes; family Aramidae; genus Aramus; species Aramus guarauna. Next base: position 385,753 of record VXBL01005328.1, on the reverse strand, counting down.
ATAGGTATGAACGTGATGGTAACAAAAGTGGATACCTGTGGGTATTTTTTTATCTGTCACCTTTGCTCCTGCCAAGCTGTTGGATATGACTGATTTTTTTTCACTTGAAATTAACGTTCTGAACTCGCTTCATCTTCCAGCCAAGCTTATGGCATATCAAGCAATGCCCAAGTTCACAAAGGAAATCACAACTTTTACCCCCAGAATAATACAGTTGGTTAAGGATGTTACATGTTCACATTCAATATACTCTATAACTTAAAGAGGTAAATCAACTGAAACAAGTTTATACTTGATCACGTTTTTCCTATATCAGCTGTGGCCATAAAGACTTAGACTGCTTTGACCAGCTATTTAACTAACTGTCTTATGTTTTGTCTTGTTCTTTTGTTCATTTCTTGATCTTTTTTTTTTCTTTCTAGTGATTTCCAGAGGAAAACATGATTTTAAATGGGTTACAGTAAGTACTGTAGAGAATATAAATTTCTTTCTGATTGGGAATAGTGCGTCATATGTGCTCAGGTAGAGGAAAGGTATTTTCAATTTTCAGGCATAATGTTGGTCAAGAGTGCCTGCTGATTCATTCTGAGGAGGGTGACTCAGAAGAGCTAAATTAGGTTTCTGTTCTGAATCATCCTCTATAGGAAACTATCTTACTCCACTGACTATAGACAGAGCCTAAAGAGATTAGCTATACTAGGCTAAAATTGCACTTTGTCAATACCCATTTCCTAACTGTCCTTTCTTGAAGTCCATTCTACTCTGAACCCCGAGAGCTAATGGATGAGAATAGGTTAGCTGATACTTGACATTTTTTGGTTGTTCTTGAAGAGGGAATAAAGGCAGAAATTATATAACCCTGAAAGTATCCTTATTTTTAGTATAGTAATAAGTCTACTTTTTCAGTAGAAGCACTAACACTGCTGTCTTGAAGTAGTTGTATAGTTAGAAAAAAAACAAGTATAGAGATATCGGATTCAGAAAATGTGTATATATTTTGCAACCCACTAAGAGTTTGTCAAGGTTGCAATTTTATTTGTAACTTCTCATGTTTATTTTCAAAAAAAATTATATAGCTCCCTAGACAGACTTTTTTTAAGTGGAGTTAAGAAATAAAGTTGCCCTCAAAATATGAATGCAGAATACTTAACAAAATGGGCAAACATTCCCTCTGACTATGGTAATAATGCCTTGATATTCATGGCAATTTTCTTTGGTTATTTTGTTGATTGTGTAGTCTTGATACTGATAAATGGCCAAAGCTGATAGCATTGGAGGGGACTACAGGTATCCATTAGTACACAGAACAAATATTTCATGAAAAGTGTCTCTAAAAGTCCTCTACAGTCATACACCAGTTTTTATTCCACTCCAATTTAATCTAGAACAGTTTACATTTATCTAGCTGTGTATTTATATCTTTATCTACATCTTTATATGTACCTTTAAAATTAAACTTTCAAATGGTTAGCAAAAGCATCATAATTAACATATTTTACCACTCCAAGCCAAAAATATGTCTTTACTTTTTTGGTAAAATATAAGATGTCTCACCTTTTCCAGATAATGCATTTCTAGTTTTCTCAGCCCAGCTTGGAGTTTTAGAGTTGTTGGCAAAACCCTTTTTATTTTTTCTTAATGCATTTCTAAGCAGTACCTTTTTACCCAAGTCTAGGGGAGCCCACTGAGTTCCTTTGTCCTATTCTCAGAGACAGAAGCACAAGAACAAGGCAGATTTATATGAAAGGGGTGGGAAGAAATAACCTTCACTAGCCCTGACTCTATGAAGCATATTTTGAATTGTGCGTACCAGCTGTGCCACCCCCCAGCTTCCTTTCTGCCTATTGACATTGCAGTTGCATCCAGCTTTGACAACTTCTGTGCATTACCAGGGTGTTGATGTGTGGCACCGTTTTTACGACTTCTTTCTGTTTGCTTTGATCTCATAGCTCTTATCCTCCAGAGAGTTCAATTGCTAGTGAAAATACAGGGCAAACATTTTTCATGTGGTTGATATAGAACATATATTTGCAACCTGCCTCTCCAAGAGTATATTGTATGTAATAAAGGCAGCAAACAAATAATGCCTTCCACTGCAAAACATGAAGGAGGGCTTAGGAAGGCTGGCCTGTGTCTGTTCCATTTGAGATTAGTAGTTGGAGAAGTTTGATTTGTGCCACTGATGATAACTTTTCATTTTAATCTGGCTAATGCATTCAAACTTCACAACGACGGTGCATTACAAATGCAGCATAAAGAACTGCTGCACTAAGCATTATTCAAGTTGCAATGTAAAGAATTTAAATGTTAGGAACTATTGGAATCCAGGGGGCCTATGCATCATTAATTTTGTCTTCCTCTGCCTGGATGGGTTTAGTAACCTCAAGATCAATCTGGATTAGGTGCTTCAGATCCAGATTCATAAAAAGACAGTTTTTACCTCTCTCATAACTTTTTTCTACAAGAGTTGCTATGTCATTGCATGGGATAGATCTTCCCTAGGGATGCACATGGGCTCTTGTTTTGGTCTCCTCCTTCCCTCATTCTCACCCAGCTTGGCTAAGCTTTCCCTCTGGGGTCTGTATCCTTGTGTGAGCTTGGTGTCCTGTGCCAACCAAAGCCCCCTGTTGCTGTGTGCCAGCTTTGGTTCTGCAAAGCCTTTTGGACCAATTTGCTTTTCCTGCTCTATGATTCCCTCAATTTTTTTTCTGGTTTGGGTTCTACTAGGAGAAGCACTTCTAGCTTGGAGGAAAAAAGGGTCCTGGTCCTGTGCAGCTGACAGCAGCTATTGCAGGCAACACCTGGTTGAACGCCAGCAGCTCCTTGCTTCGGGAGGTCTGGCTGGTTGCTCTGTGAGTGTAAGGCATATACAATCTCAGCACCACCAGTGGCTTGCTAAAGTTAAGGGAGAATAACTTCCTCAGAGGTGTATAGCTGTTAAAATTGAAAACACCTCCACTAAGCATGTGTAAAACTGCAATTTACCACGAACATAAGAACCGACCAGATCTGCATGGTTTTACCAGGGTATGGCATAAAAGCTCTTAACAGATATTTAAACAAAATCACATTTTTTAAAATTCTCCATGTCATCAGGTCATCTAAAGCTGGAAAAAAACCAGTTACCTGTATTTAATGAAAAATGACACCCATCTTAATATTCAAACAAAATCTGGTTCTGGAGCATCTCCCAAAATAGTTAGCATGGGTAGATGTATAGCATGAAAAATTTAACTACAATTAGATTAGTAAAATTAAGAAAAACAAGGTTGTGACATTGGCAGGTTTGGGCAATTTCTCTATTAGGCAGGGCCAGTTACATTGCTTGTACAAATGGCAGTACTTCATCTCCAGCAATTGAATTTTATAAATGATGCCTTCAAATACTATTTTAAAGGTGCCTGCTAGTATATAGATGCATTAATTTTATATTATGGTCTATCTACCAAAGACAGATGTCATTACTTCTGTTTTACAGCAGTGTGAGTGGTAAAAGAGGCAGTAAGATTTCTGCAATGGAATAATCTAAAAATAGTCAGTATGAATATTCCACATTTACTGTATTATCTTTTATTTATAAATGTATGTTTTGCATTTATCTCATGGAGCAAGTGTAGGTAAAGGTAATGATCTTGCCTCAAGTGTGTTGAAAATTAGGCAATTTACAACACAAAAAATGAAAAATGAATTTAGAATAACACAAGAAACACAAATATTTATGATTTTTTTTTCTGTTATTATTCCTAGCTTTAAAAAATCTGTTTTGCTTACTTAAAGGAAAGAATTAGTGTTAATAAGCTTTTGAAATGGGTAATTCTTCTGATGAGACCCAGATCTCAATGCCTACAAGATAAGAAATGCAGAGAAAGACTCTTAGCTCTTATTAAAGAAAGCCTTGTCATCAGTGTTTCTTACTGTGAAAGTGCCAAAGGATGAAAATATGCAAGGAAATTTGGGGGCTATGCTGGATTTTTCCCTCCCCCTGTAAAGCCATAAAAATGATAGTTTCAAGAAATGTAGCCTATGTAAACAGAAAATTTAATTGCACTTAATTGTAACTGTTCGGTGGTGGAACATTTAAATCTAAAAGAGAGCCTATAATTGTTTCAGTTGCATTGACTGACTTTAATTAACATTGAGTTATACTGTAAATGTACAAAACTATCAATGAAAATGAGTGGACTTTTTAAGGTGAAATGCACTGCACATGACCACAGTAGTAGAAGAGAAGAGCTTTAATGCTGTGAAAATTCAGGAAAAAATAAAACCTTACCCCTTTTTTAGGTTAATTCAAACAGTTGGGATGTAAGCTTTCCTTACATTCCTTTTTATTTACTTTCCCATAACAGAGATGAATGGATTTTTAAAGGATGTATGCTGCTGAGTTTAACGTTTATATGCAATGGCTGAAAGAAAGTCTTTTAATTCAGAAATGCATTCAAACTACTTATGCTTTCTTATTTATCTGCATTTAGACTCAGATTTGAAATCCACTAAGTCAACTGAAAAATCTCACGCTGAGTTTAATGGACAAGGACTCAGGCTCTTATCGTGTGGTCATTACCAGAGTCTCTGATTCTGCAACTGACTCCACGTGGGAGTCAATTGAAGTCAATGAGGCTTCAAGAGGGCAGCTGAATCTGTCTATGCAAAGTCAATTGCAGGACTTATGCCTTTGTAACTAAGCATTGTGTTTGCATCAAAAATGCATTGATCTACTCTGTGAAGAACATAATAGGGGCCTCTACTCTCAGGGTAGTATTTCTCTCCTCCTGCCATGTTTCATCTTGATCTGTCCTAATTCATGTGTATACAAACTCTGGGTTTTTTTTAAGATGTTTTTAATATCATGTGAGTTACTACATTCATTTTTGTTGGGACTTTGAAGATGATGTACCTGTTTACTGAGCTTTTTTAAAAGAAAATGATGATGAAAAAGAGATCTGTAAATATATTGCTACTCTATAAGCAACGTGAATATAATAAAAATCTGTGTCGAAATCTCTGTTACATATACTAATGGTTTAAAAGGTAAATTGTCTGAGTTTTGCCTAATGGGTTGATGTAATTGAAATGCAAGGGAACTTTAGGGTTTTTTCCTAGGGTTTCTCCCTTCTGAGTAAGAGGAAAGTGTTGGTTATTTCCCCAACTTTATAAAGGATCCATTACTAATGACTTCTGATTACCAAACAGCAGACACAGATGTAAGGCCTATTTTTAATGATTGCTTTTCAGACAGGCAGAGATACCACTTACCCTGCTGAAAAACACCCCGACAGGCTGTCCTGGCTGCGTAACAACAGGTTAGGGAGAAAACAGCCTTTGGGTGATTGGTGAAGTCTGAAATTTTGTAATGGGATAAGACAGAAGTAAAGCTTCTCCCAAATCTTGCCACAGAATCTGTGGGGAAGCTACAGAGGAGGAATGAGATGGCAACAGCTGACATTACTGGCAAAGAGAAAGTCCAACTTTACTTTGTGGGTATGAAAGAGCAGAACTCACTGGCTTTCTAAACAGTGCTTTGTTCTTTGCAGGCATTCAAAAAGCCTGCATTTATGGTTTGGATCTGGCTTATCCTAAAATACATGTAAAACAGTATTTTCATGTTAAAATTGAATGTCTGGATACTGACTCTTCCAGCTTGTGTGCGGCTTTAGGTACCCATTTGTGTTTACATAACTATGCAACTGTGACCAGATGAAGGTCTGAAGTATTTTTTTACACAGCCTGTAGGTTTTATTAAAAATCATAAGACTATGTCTTGAAGTGGTTGCCTGTAATTAGGAAAACTAAATGAACAACTTAGTAATTGTGGATCTTCTATATTACGATGCAAATTTTTATTAATTTTTAAGATTTTATAGCTAGAGATTAGAAAAAAAAATCAATGAGGAATATAAGAGCTCTATTTATTTTCTGGTAATGTTGTCACAAACTCCTTCGAAATTTCAGGTTAATTTCCAGATGATATAAAACTTGTCTTGTTTGTTACTGATCATTAACAGATTCTTTTCCTCTGTCATTCCTGTGAAAGCTTTTGAAACTAGACCATGCAATTCCTGTAGCAGGAAACCTGTGGGTGCTCTGGGTCACCATGTATTTTTGTAGATTTGTATTTTGATTTGTTGTTGACAAGTCCCTCGAGGTTACACACTTATCATTAGGTTTCCATGAATTCAAAGTGAGGATAACAACTTCCCAAAATGTTTATCTGAATGTCCAAAATAGAGTATATAATTCTAAGTTTGTACAAGACCTTAAAGTAAAATAAAAATATTCATAAAAGATCTAGGTGAAGTAAATAAAGACAACCACACCTCATTTACTTAAGGATATCATGTGATAGTTGGATGTCATTAGTTGAAAAAGTAACCAACCCCTCTGGGAGGACAACAGGTGTTGGAAACTCTTTCCAAGGGACTTGAATATTGTAGGAAGCATTTTGTCTTGTTTGATATTGTCAGCCTTAATTAGTACTGATGGGAACAGGGTGACAATATTTACCCATTTTGATGTTTGACTAGTGTATTTCTGAATCTTATTCCGACCCCTCTTTACATGCATGCACATAATTTTCATAACTTTCCTTCCTGGATTTGCTCTGTGCATGGACCTGTTAGTACTAAGCACGCAGTCTTCCTTCTGCCCCATTAATTGTGTTTTTTTGTTTTTTTTTTTTTTTTTTTTTTTTTTTCTTGAAAGTGCTCACTTATAAAATCAGATTTGTTATGATTTTAGGGCAGTCTCCTCTATATCCTATTGCTTTTTCCTTCTTTTAAAAGCACCTACTAACTGGTTTCTTCCTTCCTTTGTGTCAGGCACTGCCTTCAAGATCTGAAGTTTTCTGTGCTGCATTCATGATGTCCTAAGGTCCCCATGCATACTCCATCCTTGTTTCCAGGTGTAGTTCTGGTTTCTTCTGGCTGTTCTCCACCACAGACTCTAGCAGACAGTACTTTGTGCACAAACATGTTCTGCCAGGTACCTGCTCTAGTGTACATATACACACAGATGCTGCACCAAGGGATTTTTCAGTGGGAGGGGAAAAGAGAAGATGGGACTTACTCTCCTTGCATCCTTTCCTGCCTCAGCAGATACCAGGAGCAGTAGGAGTGGGACAGCCCCATGAGGAGGCCTGAGCTGGGAGCTGAGGGTGACCCCCAACATGGGCAGGGCCCTCGCCTACAGGACCCAAGTCAAGGTGCAGGCAGGGTCAAGGTCCATCTACAATCCTGTGATCATCAAGCAAATGATAGGTGTCAAGTCCAGTCCAAGATCAGGCCAGAGCCCGAGGAGGAAGTCAGGAACATCCAGGAACACACCTCAGGGCAAGTGTGGCTGCTCTGATCCAAGCCTGAACGGATAAGGCCATGGGCTGAGAGGGTCTGCCTGGGATTCCCAGTGGGGCCAGCCAGGGCAAGATGCCCATGGATGCACTCAGGCTCCTGACAGTAGTCATGGCTGTTTTCTTTTCTGAGGACTATCTTTTAAAGGGAGAGGAAAAAGGTAACCTTTTTGTTAGAATCTGCTGCTGTCTGGTTTCTGTGGCTAGGGTTGCTTGGATGCTGACATCTCTGAGTTGTTGTCCCTCATCCATTTAATTTTGCCTCAGTAGTTGACTGTCCAGCACTAGGCTATCATTCTCTTTCCTTCTGCTGAATTATCACTTATAATGCAACCTTCAGACAAACTGTCACAATTGCAACAGCAGCTAGCAAAGCAGTAAGCAACATCCTTATTCAACTCTTTCAGCAGAGCAAGGATTGATTCCTTCTTTAAGATAAGTCTCTCACAAACTCGTCTTGCCATATTTTATTTGTCAGTTGGTTTTTGTGCTAATAAAGAAAATTTCTTCTGAGGAATATTGGCAATGCCCAGTTACTTTATTGATGTCTTTCATGAAAGGTTAGCATTGACAAATGCTGCAAGAAGTAGAGGTGTATAGTGATTGTCCATGCTCTTCATTCAGCTTCTAGTCCGCTCACTAGTGTGACAATATTCTTTCTGCATTTGAGAAAATTTTACTTTGTATGTTTCAGTAGATATCTGCAGTTTTCTTTGTGTGCAACTGACAGCTGTCTCTGGGCTTACAAGGCAAGGAGAGAACATGATCACATCAGCATTGCAAAAGGGATATAGAGAAATTTTTATTAGACTTAACTCAGTGGTGCACCCTGGATACCTGTGGTACAGCCTGTGATGTGATACAACTGCTTTTACATGTAGCTTTTTCTGGAAGTGTGTTTTCCCAAATTCACATGGGTGAAATTACAGGAAATTGGATGTCATACATCAAAATCCAATTGAACTGGCATGAATGGATTCTTTCAATGATCTGGGTAACCTATGACTAATAGCAAAGACCAAGCTCTTCATCTGCATGCAGGCAGTCTACTGACGGTTGTCTGCTAGGATCTGAAGCACTGGGATACTAAGGACGCTGAGTATGCTCAGATAGGTGAGCTGAATCCTTTTGGGTTCATTTCTAAACAGACTTTGATTTTGGCTTTGAGGACAACCTCAAGATGATTTAGAAGACAGTACTGGCTTATCTACTGAGATCCAAAGCATTATTCCCTTTATGCCTTCCTGGATAAGGGAAATAAGAAAGAGAAATGGTCTAAAGCACCAGGGACTGTTCCATGGAGGTGCCTGTGTCCTGCTGCATTCACTGAAGAGCAACTGAACAAAAACCCCAACACATTCAGCATCATCTAGTGACTCACCAGTGAATTGTTGGTCCATAAATATTAGGTTTTTTATCAGGTAACACCTAACCTGCAACATGAATTGGACAAGTTGGTTTGCCTCTTGATACTTTCATTCCAAAAGACTGGTTTACCACTGTAAAATTCTGGATTTGTTTCTGTTTGTCACTGTGCGACATGCCTGCACTGAAACATGGATGCGTTTGTCAGTACAACTATACCACAGACACGCTCTTCTTTTGTCATGACTTACTCCCTTCTCTCCCTTCTTCTCCAGCATGTATATGCTGTTTTCTTTTTTCTTGGTACCTCTTGTTTTTCCTTATTGCTTATTTTACCTATTTTACTTTTCATGGCTGTTAAAAGGATATCTCAACTTGCTAACTGGTAGAGAACAAAACCTCTGCTTATTTACAGACTCACATAATCAGATTTGTTTTGTTGTATAAGCACGTCCTTTTTTAAAGTACATTACTAGACTGCACTGTTTCCCCTTTCTTTATCATTGATTGAATTGGTTATTTAGTGACAAATATCATAATGATTCTACCGATGTTTATGGAGCTGCAAAGGAGTATTCTTTTTTTTTTTTTATTACGTTAGAAAAAGGCTTTATTTTAGTTTTACTCTCTGCACAATTTTCCTGGTAAACTGAACAAGAAAAAGAGAAAACAGTAGGAAATCATTAGTTGGTACTGGCAGGTCAATGCAGTGAGATTATTTCTATAGACTCTAGACTTGCTGTGTGTTTAAAGATAAAAGGTAACATAATTGCATGTTTTTTTCATGGTCTTACTGTCCAAAGATAATGTATTTTTGTAAATAGGGTATTTTTTTGCTGAATGGGGCTGCAAGTGTTCTCAGAAATTGCAGCTGTAGAAATATTTAGGTACTGGCATAAGGTTTTGCACTGGTTTTCCAAAAACTGGGAATCAACCCATTGTTCTGCCACTGAAGTGAATATGGCTGTATATATATTTTCATTTCATCTCAATTTTCAGATCATTGATGTATCTGCCAACAAGATACCTCTTTCCAGCAGGTGGAAAATTATTCTCTGAATAAAGCAACATCATGCTGTGCCTCCCATGGAATCCTTTGACAGTGAGAGGAAACTGTAATATTGTCATTATAAATGTTCCCACAATTCAGCAGTGCATTTACCAGTTTCCATTTAATTTTCTAAAACTGTAGCCTTACTAAAAATTACATTTGAATTGCCAAGAGGTGCCAAATGTCAAAAGACATGCAGCAGTGGTGTTCAGGTACAGATATTAGTTTTACTTTTTGGACCAGTCATCTTTGAAAAATTTCAGTGCTTGTCAATTAAAATATATGTTTTGTTTTTTCCTTGAATGAGGTTTGATACAATACTTTAAAAAAAAAAAAAAAGAGAAAAAGAAAAAGTAAGCTTTAGTCGAGACTTAATACAGTTTGGGTTAGGACCTGCATTTGTGAATGTCCTGTAAATCTGCAGATGATAAACATTTTTTTGACCTATCGTTTAGTTGCAGATTGTCCTATGAAAAACCACTGCAGAAAAATCCACTATTGGAAACAGTGATGTTGTAACATTTCTTCTAAACAGAAGCATGTTTAATGGTCAATAAAATGAGCTCTTGGCAGTCATTCAATTTGATGATTAAAGAATTCCTGCCTTTACAATAACAATGTTATAGTAGAAAATAGCATTAGGAAACTGACTGCACTGATTGGTTTGCAATGAGTCATAGCTATGCAATTATGGCTCTGTAATTGTCCAGGCATGACATCATAAAACAAACTGTCACAATACAGACTTAAAATTATTTTAAAAAATTATGGTTGGTTACTTTAACTCTTGTGAGTATCTTGTGTATTGCATGTCTTTTGCCTGGTAAAATGTATTTATTGGCAGTTGAGGTTTCCATTGTAAGCCGTTGTGAGTCATTTTGCTGAAATCACTCTTAGTGAAGTGAAAAAATAAAATAAAATGAAATAAAAAAAAAATCAATGGATGGGAAACTTATGTATTCTTCTTTGAGGGAAGAATGTTTTCTGTGGGTCTAGTTTTTATCTGCTTTCCATCAAAGGCCCACAATCCTGAAGTACATGTCTGGCTCTAGCTGACTACTTTTGCCATTGCTCTGTAGTCTGAGAGCTCAGAGAGCTGGCAAATTTAATATCTGATGGCATCTTACAATATACTTTTGAATTCCTACATTGGGCTTCTAACTTCCAAACTATTTTCAAAATTCCTACCCTCCTGTTGACTAAATCCAAAGATATTAATTAGCATTAACTGCTTAATGCTTCACCAGCTTTCAAGTGTTTGACTGTTCCCTGAATATGTCCTATGACATTATAAAGAAGAAAAGAGTATTTTTTCACATATGAAAAAAACATATATTAGAATAGAGGAAGACACCACTACCTCTTAGCTCCTCTGTCCATCTTCAATGCAGAAATTCTACTTCATTCCCTTCAGTCTCTTGCCTACCTGTCTTCTTGCTTTTAAGAAAATCATAGAATCATAGAATGGTTTTGGTTGGAAGGGACCTTAATGACCATCTAGCTCCAACCCCCCTGCCATGGGCAGGGACACCCTCCACTAGACCAGGTTGCTCAAAGCCCCATCCAACCTGGCCTTGAACACTTCCAGGGAGAGGTCATCCACAACTTCACTAGGCAACCTGTTCCAGTGCCTCACCACCATCATGGTAAAGAATTTTTTCCTAATATCTAATCTAAATCTACCTTCCTTCATCTTAAGGCCATTACTCTTCATCCTATCAATATATGCCCTTGTAAACAGTTCCTTTCCAGATTTCTTGTAGGCCCCCTCCTTTAGGTACTGGAAGGCTGCAATTAGATCTCCCTGGAGCCTTCTCTTCTCCAGGCTGAACAAACCCAACTGTCTCAGCGTGTCTTCACAGGAGAGGTGCTCCAGCCCTCGGATCATCTTCGTGGCCCTCCTCTGGACTCACTCCAAAAGCTTAATGCCTTTCTTATGTTAGGGGCCCCAGAGCTGAATGCAATAGTCCAGGTGGGGTCTTATGAGAGCGGAGTGAATACTGTTAATAGATTTGCATTGCTCACCTGATGTATTTCACATGAACATAGATACCAGCATTAGAGCCCTGTTGCTTCTTCATATTCTTCTAGTCTATTCTGAGAAACTTCATCATTTTTTCCTGTAATCAATCCCCGAAGTATTTATGGGTATCCTAAAGCCATTTTAAGTGGACTGCAATAACCAGTGACAAGTCAAAGGAATATGAGTAATAGAGGTAACAAAGAGATACCTAAGATTTACCTTAATTACCCTCTCTCTCCTGTCATTGTTTGAAGTAAAAATGTTAGCACAGCATTTTTTTTCTAAAATCACAGGGAATCTAAAACTCAAAGGGAAACAACTTTTTAATCCAAAGCATGATTTTGAGATTTTAAGAAATAGTTTTCAGTTAAGCCCAACTGTGGAAGGGAATCAGCTAAAGTTTTTTGGAAAAAGGTTACACAGATAGACAGACCATGGTCGAAACCACACTAAAATCTTAATACTCTGCACTAAAATCTCAGTAATCTGAGGGTAAGGTTTACTGAGTTTAATATCATGCATGAATGTCTTAACAACCAGGCTATAGAGTCTATGTCTCATTTTAATCACTTAATCCACTATTATAATTCAACACAATCTGGGGCAGAGCTTGTGCTGTTCATGTTATCTAGTTTTGACCCTGCTTATGACAAAATTTTCCAACAAAGCGTTCATCAATACCTAGTACAAATCTGTAAAAGACAAATGAAGCTCACAAAAATCTTTGCCATCCCTTGTCAGCAACTTTTTCAGTGTTTATCTCCAGCATCCAAATTTATTTCTTTCAGATTTTAACCAAATAGCACTGGTTTTTTTCACTCTACCTAGATCCAAAAAAGTCTGAGATAAATTGTTGCTCTGGACTTTTTGTGATGAAAGGGGAGAGCAGTAAAAGGAATCAGCTGGTTTTGTTCCATTTTCTTTGCTGGAAAAGGAACAAGAAAGGGCTCCATAAACAGGATGCAAAGCAGGGTTCCTGCTGGTATTGAGAACAAATGTGAAATGCTGAGACCAACGAACACACGTCTTTTCATGCAGTGTCTGTCAGGGCTGGGTAAGAAGAGGCAGTGATGGGAGGAAAGCATTACATCATACTAGTGAGGTAGATTTCACAGGGCTAGTGAGCCCCAGACCCCTGAATCTCTCACTTTCAGTCCTAATTAACAGTCCAGGCTTCTGACTTCTGGCATGTCTCTTTAAAAATTGTAGTTCTGGTACTAAATTCTTTACCTCAGGCTTCATGGACCTGTCAAAAGGCTGCAGTCAAATATCTGCTTATCTACAGGTAAAGAGGTATCGGTATGCATTTACACTGTTGAGATTACCATGTATTTTCTGGTTGGAACAGCATATCATCACAGAGCATGCTCTGCTTTGTCAGTACATTTTCCTTCCTCTTTTTTGTGGTTAGTGAGATGCCTGCTCTGGAGCATGAAAGTTCATCCCTGATCTACCTGGATGATATTTTTATCACAGCCCTCCAAGTAACCTATCCCTTTTTTATGCTTTAGCCTTGGTTCATTAACTTTTCACCTGGGGAATGTAGTAAACAGAGAAAAATCAATTCTGACTCAATCCAGCTCTCTAAACTTTCTGGAGTTCTTGTTCAACACTGAAACCATGACCCTGGAGACTCCTCTTTCATAGAGAATATATATTAACTTTGTCAGTCAGTCTGATTAAATCTCTCTCTCTCTCCCCCTCTCTCCCCCTCTCCCCCTCTCCCCTTCTCCCCCTCTCATGTCTTCTAGGCTCTTTTTAGCCCCTTTTTATGCCACTCCTTACTGAAATAAGATATAACAGAACCACACCAGTTTTACCCTTAGGAGACAGTTGCAGATTTTACTTGATTGATGGCTATTTTCCTTCTGAATTTGTTTTTACTCCTGTCACCTTCTCTTTTTTCCTCAAAACTGTTGCTATACCCAAGAAAGAAAAGGGAGACAGTGAGTAACTCCCATTAAAAATTCACATTGTGCTCCTCTGCAGCAGTAAAAACTAAAGTATCCCTTATTCTGAAGTATAAGCTACCTGGGGCAGCAAGTGCTATGGTTTCAAGAGAAGTCTGAATAAGACAGTACACAGGACCTTCAAGACCAGAGGTAATTAAAGTTTCTCCCAGATACAGCACATCAGAATGGAATTTCTAAAACCCTTAGAGCAGAGCAATAACCTTTTCTCACATTACTTTATAACCTACTCCACATAAAAAGACACAAGATAAAAAACCCAACAAAACAATGATAGGAAATCGTCCTCAAGAAATGTTTAAAATTGTTTAAACTTGTAGGAAAAAAAATATTGAAATATTAATCCCATGTAGAGAATGAAGTTATCTTCCAAATGGCAATAGCATCTTTTGACATTACGAATGCAACCTTACATTGTGTCAAAACACGTTTATTACAGTTCTAGGCCATATTCCTCATGTTGTTTCTAGATCACAGGCAAGATGCAAATACACTAGTTTGGATAGAAGAATAGCACAGCCTAGGTTAATTAGCCCTTGCAGAGTTGCACTGTAATAGTCCTTTATTTCTCCTGGAACTTTAACTGGCTCAGAGGTTTTTACACGGCAGTGTATTGCACCATTCAGACATACCCCTAACATATAGATACTAGTTATTTATTACATGGCAAAGCTTCTGGGAGTTCCATACTGATCTAAACAGCATTGCTTTTTGACCTCATATAGAAATGGCCAAACTTTGCAAGCTGTTTGTGAATCCTCTGTATTATAAGTTCAATTCATGGGTAAATAGAGACTCTGAACCACAGCTTAGGTGTTAGAAAATCCTTTGTGAATGTGAACACAGGCAAGCTGCAGAATGTCTTTGGCTTTTTCTTGTAAGAGGCATTCTGAGCTGCAAATATTAATCTTAATCTGAATGCCATACTGTGTTGTGGGATCTGTCCTATAAACTGGTGTATTTATGTAAGACACCCATGTTCTACCAAGTCCATTCTTCCTTCCCCATTCATTTTTATTCTTAACCTACTAATTTCTTAAAATGTAAAAAATATGCCAAAATGGAAACCATAAATTTGGAGGGCCACACCCTCTAATATTATGGCAATTATAGATCTAGAAGCACAATGGGAGACCAGTCTAATATTGTTGTATTTTCTCCAAATTGGTGGAAATAACATTGGGAATACACAAGAGGAAAGCTTGGTCAATGGGTCTTGCACCATTAGCAAACCTGCATTAGAGGGCAGGGTGATGGCCATTCTGCTAGAGATGATACTTTTGCATCCCATAACTCGTTCTCTAAGTAGATGCACACAGCAACTGCTACAACAGAAGAGGCCAGTAGGTCCATCCAGTTGAACCTATCTCTACCAGAGATCAGTGCCTAAAGTTTTGGAGGAGGTAATAAAGCCTATGTTATGTACCTAATTTTGCAATTATATACTATAGGGATACATTTCTTCCCGATGCCAGCTGGTGATCAGTTTATGTCCAGAAACTATGTCTGTGAATATACTTAACATTTTTTTTTTTTTCTTATTGACATCATCTAATTATTAGAAAGCAAACACATCCAGTAACATTAAAAGCACCTCTGAAACACTATACAACTTGGGGTTTGGGGGTTTTGGGTTTGGTTTGGTGGGGTTTTTTTTGTTTGTTTGGTTTGTTTTGTTGATTTTTTTTTTAATAATATCACAGATGGCACTAGTGTAGAATTTTCACAGCTTAAAGGCTGTTTTAATAAACATCTAATGTCAAAGTCAGCACTGGAAAGAGCAGGTGTAGCTTTTTATTTGCTTCTGTATCTTAATCATGATCCTCAGCCAGAGATAGGAGCCATTGTGTATGATACTATGAAGAAGCGAAGACAAAACACTGTGAATTACAGTTGATAAACCTGCATTTACAATATAATACAAATTATTTATTCTCCTCTCACAGGATGGAAGTGTTAATATGGTGAAGTGCTGTACAGAATTGATGTTTCCTAATGGAGGCGTTACTGTTATGTATTAGCAGTGTGGTATGTTGTGAGTCCTCAGTAAATAAGTTATGCCACTATTGTATTCATTAGTCTCATTACCTAGCACTTCATTCCATTGTAACTTAGCTTTAATTGTTCCCTAAGTGACCAAAAAAAAGTGACAGTTCACAGAATGATCCATTAAGCAAAAGATGAACCAAATAATACTGGAAATTTGGAGACACTTTAAGATTGGTACTGTCTCCCGGAAGTAATAACAGATGCATATTTTATTGAAACATTTATTTCCATAATTCTTCTATTTCTTCCATTTTCTCCCAACTCCCACATACTGTACACCTTCTCCTGAGGGAATTGGCATGGGTTTATGCAGGTTGTTATGAGATGACATACAGAATACATTTTACCAGTGGTTTTCCCCTTTTTTTAAATTTTTAATTAGCTTCCCAAGGAAGGTCTTCACACCTGAAAGAACCTGGAAAAAAGAATTATAGATTAAATGTTTGGAGGAAGAACCAAAGAATCAGTCTGTATGCTCAAAACTGAAAAGGCAGTGACAGCTGCAATGCTTATGTTGATGAGTTTACACTCTCCTCTCTACAACTATTCTACTTCCTGGAGCCTTTCCATATTATTTACTTAGCATATTAAATAAAATATGGTGCTAATGGGCAGTCTGCTGAGACTAACATCAGAAAACAAGAGAATATTTAACAGGGAAGTGTGACTGGGTGTAGAAGTAGTGCAAGTGGATGCACATTAGGATTTAGTTTCTAAGCTTGTATAAGGATTTCAGGCCTCAACGTGAACTGTAAGCCTGAAAAAAAATGGAGGTAGTTTTCATTTTATCTTGTAAGTGGTCAGTGAAAAGGTAGGACATATAATGACACCAGAAACACTATAACAACTGACACATGTATTTTGATTACTTTGATTTAGAGCAGGAAGGATTTTTTTTTTTTTTTAATTATCAAACAATTTGATTTTAACATGAGAAATAGAAGACAAAACAGTTGTTTATGTTATTGAACTGAGTAATCTACCACTAGACTATAACTTGGGAATGTGACAAAATATTCCTTTTCAATTTCAGAAATCTAACCAGAGGGATGTTTTAATCACAGAAATGGATTTAGCCACAGGAAAATGCTTCCAGTTAGCAAGAACAGAGAATCTGTTCAGACTCAAGGACAAAAATCCACCCTAAGAACTCAGAATGAAAATTACTTATAGTAGTATACTTGAACTAGAAAAATAGCATAATCTTCTGTGATAATGCTGTAGCTGCCTTACATTTGCACATGAAGTTTTTATGTCTGCATTGAAGAAAAAAATCTTCCATAAGCTGAACAGATAGACCCTGAATACACTTGTACTTAAGAGGCTGACAGCTTTTCATTGGTCATATTTACAACTCTGCAATAGTTTCCTATATATAGTGGAAATATTTTCTTTGAGATGGATTGTGGAGAAAACTGTAATGCAATTGTAGCAATACTAATATCCCTTTTACACTGGAAAAATATTTAACAAATGCTGATGTTTTACAATAAAAATCTGAGACTAGATATTCTGGGGAAATACAGACTGTCAAGAGATTTAAAAAAAAACAATAGAATGTCTTTAGAGTTTATAGTACAACAATTAGGAACAAAATATAAATCTTTGGCAAATAACGCATGACAGAAGGAGGAGAACATGAACTGCAGGCCTCATACTCTATTGTAACCAAGTAAGGACTTATGACAGGGAGGCAGACTGATGTTAAATTAACACTCCCATCCATTTGTCCTGGAGGAGCTTATGCAAAAACAATCCCCTAGTAGCCCATACAAAACCCTACCTATTAAAATCAGCACACCTTAGAAAGGACAAGAAAAGCTTTTAGCTGACACGAGAATTTGTGTAAGTATAATGTAGGATTCAAACAACTAGCCATTGAGAAGTCTAGCACTGAAACATGAGCTGTAAAAGTAAGGTATTGACAGAGTACAACTACTTAACTTTATGGAGTGGAAACCTTTATTTCTTCTGTAGTAGCATCTGACTAATACCAAAGAAGACTCAGTCCAGGAGCAAGAATGCAAAGATGTTTGTTCGTGACAACTCCTAGTTGAGTATTTGAGACTAGATCATGAGGTGGAATACAAACAAACTGAAGTTGTCAAAAATGAAACTCCCTTATGCCAGGTGTTTACTGACTAAAGCTATTCTCAAATAAAGAGTTCTTAAAGATATGGCCACATCAAAGGATGTTGTGGGAGTCCATTAATATCTAGTAACAGGTAGTTGTCATGCCAGATTCAGATCTATCAGAAGTGTATGAATTGCTCAAAAAAACTTTTTTTTTTTTTTTTTTTTAAATTAGAAAATGCCAGTTCATTGCAATCCATGCTTTCTTGGAAATATGAACTTTTACCAAGCCTGCCAGGCTCTCCTAGCTCTCATACATTGAGATAGGCTCTTGCTGGTGAGGACCCAGCCTTTACCTGCCTTGCTCTCCTGTGGGACTCCCAGCACCCCAAACTTAGACAGCAGCCATTCCTCACTGATCCCTGACAGATAGCTCATGTGGGGGCCAAGGGCAAAAGCCTTATCTTAAAAGCAGCTCTCAAGAGAAAGGGAGGGTCAGGCATTGCTGAAGCTTGTTCTAGGTTTCTTCACAGCAGCTGTCCCTGAGGCCAGCAGCTGCTCCCAAGGTTACCCATTACACTCTTTTTGAGGTGGCCTGTAGCCAAATTCCTAGGAGCAGGCAGGAATGAAAGGCGAATGCAGGGCCCTCATACATACTTTATGGAATTCTGCAACGCTATGCTAAAATGAAGAAGGTCTCTTGTATGGCATATGACTCTGTAATGAAAAAGTAAATACTGTCTTCTACTCAGCCTTAACTAAACCTTGAGACAGTTAGGACACAAGATGTGTCAGAGTACTGGTCATTGATTCAGGAGCCGTCATTCAAAGGAGTAAAGAATAAGGAGTACCTTCAGGCAATAGAGGAGCTACAACCAAGCCGTAACACTTCAGAAAGAAACCTAGAAAGAGTAATGCTGTAAATCCAGCAGCTCATTGGGCATACAGCCTTAACAGAAAAGGAAATTGTATAAGCTTAGCTAGAAAAGGTGTTGGCTTTAATCTGGGAACAGAACAATGTGACAATGCAACCTGCACCTTTGGGTACAAGAGGTATACAAAGTTCAACAAGTACAAAGAATTTTGTTGAAAGAATTCTTGTTGGGCGAAGCCACTGTTGTGTTCATGTCCAAAACTTAAAAATATGATAGTCTAGTGCTGTGATGTGAAAAAGAGAACAAATTTTCTGATAAGCCACTGCTGAAAGCAAATATAAAGAGCACACCTTTCAGAGTGCAACACTAGTATTTTCTAAGAATTAGGAAAAGAGTCTATCAGCATGCAACAGTCCTTTTCTGTTTCCAAAGAAGAGGTTCAATACAGTCTGGCAATACATGGGGCAGGACTTGGTGGCTATCTTCCAAGAAGCAGCTGCTGCTCTGGGCTGTGTGAGGTTGCAAGAAGCAAGTAATGAAAGTAATATTAGAGGATTGTGGAGTCTTTGTGTAAGAGTTAAGCGTGCAAAACACATGGTGAACTTAGAGCAGAAAGTGAGTCAGGTCTGTTCATTTTAATAACAGGATAGTCACAATCAATTGCTACTTTTATTTCTGGGAAGACAATTTGGCAATGAATGTGATCAGGAAATTGAAGGCATGCTATCTTCAGACAATGAGCCACAGTACACTTCAGGAGAATTCAAGCAATTGACTGCCAAATAACAGGAGAGCAGAGCCAGCATTGAAGAAACAAAAAGACTGATAGAAGAGTTGAAACAAGTGGGGATGATGTTACCTGGCAATGTTTAACCTTTGCAAGTCTCCTTTCCATGCTCCTTCTGAACATGGAAATTTAGAGCAAAGATTGATGAGGTGGAGGTCTAAATTATGCTTCTCATACAATCTGTCTTATACATATTTGCTTCTGTTCAGCACAAAAAATAATGAACAGCAGAAGCAGCTGAGGAAATACTTGTAAAGACTACTCAGTGCTGCAGAAGAGCTAGCTATCCATGTCTAGGACTTACAAATTGCAAAAGCAATTTCAAAAAGCAAGACTCCATACCACATGGACCATTGACCACAGAAGATCTCTATTGGCCATCAGAGCTCAGATGAGTCCTGAAAAATTTTCTGGGCAGTCATATAGAAGCTGGAGATACACAGCATGCCCACATCAACAGGCAATAAGCCCATGACCTAAAGGGCATATACATGCTATCTCAGGCTTCACTGTCTTGTCCAAGATAAGGGAGTCAGAAGCTAAGTGAAAAACAGGCTGGCCATCAAGCAAGGCTGGAATGCCAAAAAGTAGAAGAAATTCCCTCGGGTTTGGATATCATTTTAGCTGCTACAGTACTGTTTAATTTACAGAGTGACTGTTTCACATCCAGTGAAACTTCATGTGAATTTCCAGGGAATTTCACTTTCACATTCTTGCTTGGAAGCAAGAATAGCTGAAAACCTCAGTGTATGGGTTACCAGACCTTAGTTCCTATGTCAGCCACGCATTGAAATCTCTAAATCCCCTTTAAAAATCTGGAACCTTTCTCCTGAAGTAGCCAGGGTGCCACTGAAGTTGGAAGATGTTTGTATAAAAGATGTAACAGGAGTAAAAATACTTAGAAGTGAAAAGTGAAAAAGAACCCCACAACTAGAGGGTCTTCAAGGCATCTCCACACTGCTGGCAGATATGACACAAAACTCAGAGGTGATTTGCAACCACCTAGTTCGACAGCTGGAGAGAAAACAAAAAACAAAAGCAAACTGAGAACACAAGCATGATCCTGATTATTGATGATCAAGGCAACTCAGTACAAAGAAATACTAATACAATATCCCTAAATCTTGCTTCCAACTCTGGGTCCTTTTCCATGGTGAGATGACAGACATGTTAGACTCCTGAAAGGACACAGAAAAGCAGAGATTCAGTGATACATGATATTTTTTTCTACTTTTGTATATGTTGCCAGAAAGTTTTCATTACAAAAAAGAGTAGAAGGTCTACTTTGTGAAATCTTGGTGGTGAAAGTTTTTCCATTTTTTAATAACTTTTAAAAATGAATTATCTTAAATATGTAGCAGCCTTCCAGTACCTGAAGGGAGCCTACAAGAAATATGGAGAGGGACTGTTTACAAGGGCATGGAGTGATAGGACAAGAGGTAATGGCTTTAAACTGAAAGAGAGTAGATTTAGATTAGATATTAGGAAAAAAATTCTTTACCATGATGGTGGTGAGGCACTGGAACAGGTTTCCTAGTGAAGTTGTGGATGCCCCCTCCCTGGAAGTGTTCAAGGCCAGGTTGGATGGGGCTTTGGGCAACCTGGTCTAGTGGAGGGTGTCCCTGCCCATGGCAGGGGGGTTGGAACTAGATGGTCTTTAAGGTCCCTTCCAACCCCAACCATTCAAAAAAACAAACAAACAAAAAAACCCAAACCCAAAAAACCCCCAGCTAATAATTATTTTCTTTTGAAAATGTAAGGTCCTTTGGAGTTACAATGGAGATATTGAAGTTAGTATTGTTGAAAAGCATATGATAATATAGGCAGTGGATTGCTGCCTATGTATTTTATACTTTCTTTTGCAATCTTAGGAACCTTTTACAACATTTCTATTTTTATTGTTTTTGTTTCCTGTTCAATACATTGACATTTATATATTATGTTTCTCAGTGCAAAAGGAAAGTTGATGTGGCTGCTGCTGGATTTGCCAAGTGTTTGTTCATTAAAGTGTTTTCCATTTTAAAGATGTATAAGTAGCACAGTAACAGATGCATCTCTATACTGCTGACTAATTGACCAATTGCAATAACAAAAATATTGTCAGAACTCCTTTTCTTTCAAAATAGGAAACATTTGTAGTGTTATTGCCATTATCCAGTAATATGAAGGAAGAAAGTTTATGCTGTCTTATTGTAGAAGTGGATATTGTGGAAACAGCAACTTTGTAAAAGAGCTGTTCTGCATTTTAGGGCCTTACTAAGACAATTGGGAGCTGTAAGCAGAGTATTATGTAAGTATTGCTACTGGTTCCATGTCTGGAGAGCTGCCCTTCCTTTTTTTTTTCACCTAAGGGACCCCTCAGTTTATCTCAGAAATACCTTAGCAGCTGGCATGTGTGTGCATGGCTGGGTAGTGCATGCTGACTCTGTCTTTGCAATGCAAAGGAAGGTCCATTTTGGTTAGATGCCAGCAGAAGTCCAGAGGGTAGATGCCAGCAAAAATCCAAAATCTTGAAGTATCCTTTGAGATGCATGGTGCAATTCACATATTCCTCAAACAGAGCTTCAGGCAGAAGCAGGGTGTGTTTCACTGGTAGAAGACGTTCCACATATATAAACACCACCAATAATTATTTGGTTTTTGTAAATAAATAAAAAATGTTCATTGAAAATCAAAATATTCATTTAAGAATCTTTCTCCACTCTCTGTTCACCCCAAGTTTTAAGTCCAACACCTTTTAACCCTACTCCCTTCTGTGGGTGGGGTATTCTGCCTGCATTACACATCCCATGAGTCACTCTGTTAATCCCTATTTGCTAAAGTTATCATTATTGAAGTTGAAAAAATAATTTATTTTTCTCAGTTGCTGAATGCACTATGCTCAGTTTATGGTTCCAATCAGTCTTTTCATTTTTTTTCTTTTCCTTTTTGTTTTTATTCCAGGCCTTTCCACCCTTTATGAATGATTAAAAAAAAGCTTTCCTAAATGAAAACTTAAACTGTTAATGTACGCAATTTTACCAAATGGAGTTTGAGATGTGGGGTATTTGTGTAAATAAAGAATGGGCTTCCTTTTTGACAGATTTTTTCAATGGTTGGATCTCTTTTGGTTTTGAACTGTAGGAAAAATAACTTTCACTTCTGAAGTAAAAATTGGTTTCATGACCCATTCTGTCTTTGAGCAAATTTAGGTTTTGTGACAGAGTTCATGACTGATTAGAAAAGTAAGAAGATATCAGTTGCCTGTCTTGTATAAGATAAAACTTGGTTGTTTTTTTTTAACTCATGCTAGCCAGTGCTCAAAGTGGAATTCATGTTAATATTGAAGTGGACACATGGAAAAAATGTCTTGTGCAATCCACTTTCTACTGACCCCAGCTCTATTCCCTTGAATAAAAGCAAATGTGCCTAAACTAAGTTTGCCAGCCTTTCCATACACTTAACCCTGGCAGAAAAATATTCTCAGTAGTGGATGCATCATCCTCTTCTTTTCCACCGAAGGTGAAATTAATCCCATTCAAAAATGTTGTCTAGCAGCAGCAAGCTGTGGCTGCTGCTGTTGCTGCTTTATTGACTGTTAAGACACCTTCGAGTATGGTTGAGAGAGTGGGGAAAAAATAGAAACATTATTGTGTAATCAATTTAGTGTGTTGCAAGGTGATAATAGAATTGTAACTTACAGAAGCATTTTGTTCTCACAAATCATAAATGTTTCTTAAAGGAACAAACAGCCCACAGACACTTTTCATGATTTGAAATACTACTTTTAAATTCCTTGGTGCTTCATTTTAAGCATGTTTACTTCACTGTTAGCTCTGAGTGACTGCCAGATCTAACTACACTGATTGCTTGTCCTCGGTATATACTCCTTCCTGGGGCTAACATCCTTCCTGATACGCGCTGTCAACTTTTGGGTTAGATCGACTTGGGATATAGATGTCCTGTTGTCTTATCTCTACCTATCAGATAATTAATTAACCTCTGGTAAGCTTTGTATTCTTCTCAGTCTTTGATGAATCTTATACTTTATCAGAATTGCAATTCATTAATATTGCAGACCCTTTGGTTAAGACTGCGTCCTCAGGGCTCCAAGGTTTTTCTTGCACAATGTATGCAGGGAAAGAAATACGATCCTGTTTTTCAAATCGGCAAGTAGTGAATCAATGTTCTTGTCCTTTCTTGCATGCTTACTCCCTAATTTCCTTTTCTCTTTACTGCAGCTATTGATGCCCGTAACTTTGTTATGCTTGCCTATTTTTTTCCTGCTGTTCTGTTTAGTTTGACTCTACTGTAGAAAATGTTCTCAGAGCATTGTCCATTTTTATATATATATTTTTTTTAAAAAAAATTTTATTAGAATTTTGTATCCTCTGCATAGGAGTAGAAAACTTGAACTGTTGTGGTCTTTTGGATTGATGTTTGTTGCAGGCTGGAATTTAGGTATGTGCACTGAGAAGACTGAGGTGACAACTTAGATGAATTTTCCAGCAGAGATTAATGACCCATAAAGCACTAACTTTGCCATTGCACTTCAATGGTTTGAAGTCAGTGCGGGGATGATTCTTAGTCTTGCAAGCTTGTTCTGCCAGGTCCTTTCTCACCTGAATTTCTGTTTACATAGTGATAGGAATAGACATATATATCAGACACTATTCTCTGAGAGGCCAGCACACAGTGTCTACCAATTTGGAAAAATAAGTCCCTGATTGTTGCTCACGTGAAAGAAGCCTAACTTTTTGTTGATGTAAAAAAAATGGTGCTTTTTCACTTTTTCCATATTTGTAACTTTTTCAGCTTTTAACAAGAAAGTTGTCATCTGCCGGAATTTTCTAGCTCAATTGAAGCTAGAAATACCTTCAAGTGGTACCAATGACCTTCTGTCTGGGCTGAACTTCATGACCGAATGAGTTGCACTGATTCTTAGTGGGGCTAGCATTTTCACTGAAGTAAAATCAGATAGTCCATGCACACCTCTGAGCATTGCTTCAGACGCAGTGATTCCAGCTCATATCCTGCTTTCTCTGGTCATATCCATAAGTTTTTCAAGAAAAGTAGGAAGCTTTTTCTTGCGCTACAGGAATGGCAACAGAAGCTTTGCTAAAAGCTTGAAAAACTTCTCTCCGTAACGTGAGTGCATTTTAGCAGATGTCAAACCCTTGATTCACACTATTTAATTTAACAGCTGGGCAGAGTTTCCAAACCATCTACTGGTATGCAGTGATATCAGTAGATGGCCACAAATTTCAATAACCATGAATATCTACAATTGCAGCCCACTTAATATTCTCTGTATTCTTATGAGAAATGTAATGTTCCCAATTAAGTTTAGCACTTATACATACTGTGTAATACAGCCTACTATTCACATCCAGAATTCTTTAGAAGTAATAAACCTGGATTGTACATTAAAATGTGATATGACTCCCAGCTGTACGCTTGCCTATTTTTCTGGCATTTGGCACCACACATTATTTTCCACTGGTTCAGATGACAGGCAGAGCCCATCTGAGGCAAAATGAAACAATTTCCAACTGGTGGGCTTGATAGTGCAGGTGACATTAAATAATTAACAAGTTCTCTTTCAGAACCATGCCTCGTGCTTTAATTAATATCGCTTCTTAAAATAAGAAGTTGTTTACCATTGCTGCTTCTGCAAGCTGATTGCTGCTTGCAAAAAACATCTGAGACATGACTATGCCCAGGGGATTGCTTTCACTTCATTGTTTATAATAACTACAAACAAAGAGCTGCAAAAGCTCATCTCGCCATGAGGCGTCCTGACAATCTGCCAGTTTAGTCACCAATAATAATGAGACTGGCACAAGCAATAAGCTCAGCGCTAATCTAATGAGGGCCTGTTTCCATCGCCCATTGATATTACAGCAGCTGCTAAGCACCCGATGTTTAGGACATACAAACAAGAGGTATGCCTCCAACCAGTTGAAGGGTAATTACCCCCTCAATATGGCTTTAGTCCTATCCAGAAGCTGTGTCACTTTT
>VXBL01005328.1:229633-350819 GCA_013400195.1 Aramus guarauna | reverse complement strand
AATCTCTCTATGAGCAGAGCATTTTCTAAACATCTGCACTATAAAATAGTACACAGCCAAATTTAACTGTGTGATTAGTAGTCAAAGGCAACTGTAGCGACAGCAAGTCCTGTCAGACTGCTGTTTCATACCAACGGATTTGGGACCCTTCCCGTGGACTGATAGCAGGCCTGGCTGTACCCCAAGATGACACAATATCCAGAAGGAAAAAGGAGAAGGCAACTGACTGCATCACGAGGCAGAAGGGCCTGTCTTTCAGCTGATGAAGCAGCACTGACAGCCCTTCAGGAATCTGTTTGCTACTTTTATACATGAAGGTGAGGTACCAGGAGGTTTGCTGATGACAGAAATGGAGTAGAGGGGGATTTTTCTTGTAGGTAAGACTAGTTGCAGAGGCTACCCTTGATATCTAGGGAGAGTTAGAGTTAGCAGAGCTCAGTGCAGCCAACATCACTGCGGACAACAGAAAAAGAAAAAAGAAAAAAAAATTAGGATTCATACTGAATTATTTGAAAAGTGGGGAAATCTAAGAATTAGGAAGTTGGTTTAAAAATCAGTAAACTGAAAAAATACCCAACCACTTCATTAGCTCATGTGTTGGATCAGCATGATATTTCACTTCTACGCTTTCCGGCCCATGCAC
This sequence comes from Aramus guarauna, assembly GCA_013400195.1. Taxonomy (NCBI): domain Eukaryota; kingdom Metazoa; phylum Chordata; class Aves; order Gruiformes; family Aramidae; genus Aramus; species Aramus guarauna. The sequence goes on along the minus strand of VXBL01005328.1, from coordinate 350,176 downwards.
GACTCTTTACAATGCATGAAGCAAAGGGACCATAGCCCTGCTAGAGGTGCCTTGGGGTCTTCCAGCAACAGGAGAGCTTCTAACATGATTTCAGTTGCAAGGAGGGAATTTACTTATAGCTTGCTTCCATTCCCCCCTTAGTCAGATGACATGAGCAAGTATTGCATATTAGAATAACTTTTCTAGCTTTTTTGCAGTATTTTGCTAACTGACAGTTTTATGTTAGGATCTTTATCAAATGATAGTGCTGTAAAGTCTTATTGAATTAAAAGGGACTTACGGTGTTTCACACATGAAACAGTATAGAGAGTTACCAGTGAAATGAAAATTTCTGAAGGCAATATATTACAGTATATGTTATAGCTGTTCACATCGCTCTATACTTACAGTAGCTTTCTACTGTACTGTCCTATATAAAATGAGGAAATACATAATTGGATTTGCCACAGTGACATCACAGGAAGAGGGTGATGAAATTATTCAGACCAGAAACCATATGCAGTCTTCGGCACTAGAGAGAGAGACAGTTTTGTTGGTATCAAAACAACAAAAGAAAACTGAGTATCTTAATTTAGACATCTAGTACATCTGGTTAGCATTTTTCTTTCCCTGTTCTTCTGAATATGAGATTCTTGTGGAATGGAAAAAAGCCACATCAACAAAAGCAAATATTGGGTAAAGAACAGGGAAACACTTAAAAATCCTGTTGGTTCTATTTCCTGCCCATTTCTTCTTCCTAGTTCATTTTCATGAATAAAAATAGCACTGCTGTAATTCTTACTTTTTCAACAAAAACAAACAAATTTTGTTCGTCTGACCAACAGGAGATGAGAATGACCATATTGGGTCACCTTACATATGCTGTCTGTCTCTGACTTCAACCAATAGCAGATGTTTACGCAAAAGGGTAGGATAGCTGGTATTTGTAGAATGATCCCACACTACTTGTGCTCTCCAAGCATGTGGTAGCCAGTAATTCATTCCCTTTTGGAGACAGAGGTTTTGGAGTCCAAACAACTGGGTTTAACAGCCACCTCTCAATCTTATCCTTCTTCCTGCCAGTAAGAGTCCTCATTAGCAGAGCAATTGTGTACATTGAGATACCACTTGTCTAGACTGAGAATAAGGCAGCTAATCAACTAATTTGGCAGCAATAACCTTAAGCCGAAGAACTTCCTTAGCTGTAGAATGGACCTTGCCCAGACTATGTAAAAGGACAGATAGAGTGACTACATCAAAACAGCCATAGAGGAGGTGGCTGTGACATCCCTACCCTTTCAGCAATGCATCAGCCAAGCCTGTGCTGGAAGCCTCACCCACCCCTGAGCTAGGCCCAACTCCCTAAGATTTTACAGCCTTTAAGTGCTAGTCTGAAATGAATTTTAATGCAGATGCAGTCTGTAAAATAGACTGAGATCTGCCAAGGTAGTTTAAATTCAAAATTCTAGTTCAGGGCTCATGTCTAGTTATGCCATTTGTTAGCAGATCTTGGAAGTTAGTGAAAGTTAAACAGTCTTTTGTATTTCTCTGCTCTCCATCATTTAAACAGCTTCAGCACTGCACAGTTGTCAAGTAAAAGGCATTTTAGCCTGCAGAACAGTGAAAAGAGAAAATCCATTCTGTATAATAAATGACCAGTCCCTATTATGACATTTATTGTGTCTTCACTTATGAGGAGATATTGTATAGCACATGTGTGTCAAAACTGAAAGATTATCCACCACATATCCTCCTCCATATATAGCTGTGAAGTATTCAGTGTGTATTTGCATATCCACATCCATATAAAGACAGATTAAAAACTTGTCTCATAAGAGACTTCTCAAGCCAACAAGTCCATTCCCTACAACATCACAAGATTGTACACTATCCCTAAACCTTGCTGACTTGATGTTATCTATTTAACCTTGAGGACCTCCAGTGAAGGTGATCGAACAATCTCCTCATGTGACTTATTCCCTAAAGCCTAGACTGTTCTTATAAAGCTTGTGTGTTTATCTGAAGAATACTTTCCTTGCTGTAGCTTCCCAGTAGACCTGCTAGTTGTCAGTCAATGAAGACTAAGGAAGAATAATTGCTCACTGTCCCTTTTGTTACATCCCCTAGCATTTATTGTAAGTTATCATGTCTCCCTTCAGTCTTTTTTTTTTTCCTAGATGGTATCTTGTGGGACCTATTTTCTAAGCGCTTAATCATTTTTTTATTTTCTCTGAACTCCCTAATTTGCTTGTCATTTTTCAAGTGTGATGCTTAAAAGTGAATGTAGGACTCCAACTGATGCTTAATAAGCACCAAGTAGAACAGGGTAATTAACTCATTTGGGTTTAGATTTATTACTCTTAATACAGCTTAATACAGTGTAGCATTTTCTTCCTTTCCACCTTTTTTTTGTGTGTGTGTGTGTGTGTGTGTGTATGAAAATGTTGTTTGTTTGACTCATAAGTACTTTGTTATCCACTACAAACTCCTGTCCCTCTGATGCATCTATGTTGTTATTCACTTTGCCTTCTGTGTTTGAACACATGATTATTCTTTCACCTTTACACCTCAGTTACACATTGTCCCTATTCAAAAGGATTTTTTTCATTAATTCTAGTTGTTAAGTCATTAAGATTTTATTAATACTAATAACAAACTATTAAGATGCCTCTATATGTACCCTCCAAAGAATTTATTGTCTTCCAGTTTCAAATCAGCTGTGAACTGGCTTAGTGTGTGTTCTGCCATATCCCACACAAGGGCTAATCAAAATATTGAACAGTCTAGGAGGGACTCCATACAGAAACTTGCTTGACATTTGTGTCAGTATGACACCAGATGGGTTAATAATTATTTTCAATATTTGACTTGCTTTGAGCAACTGAGGAACATTTTATTCCTTCAATCCTCCTGCTGAATTCAGCTGAACCACTTGTAGAGTACTGTAAGTTGAGTGTTAGTAACTCGTAATTTCCTTCTTTGCTGTTGCTAATCAGCTGAGTAAGTGAAATTGTTTGGGCCTTAAACTGGCTATTCTGTTGAAGCATCCCTACTATTCCTAGCAGGTAGACTTCTGAGTCACACTGACATCTAAGGAGAATCAACAGTTCGAGGAACTCTCTGGCTTGTCAAAGCAAGGCATAAGATGGGAATTCTGATTCTTTTGTTTGTGACAGGGAGAAAGAGTGGCTGGGGGAAATGGAAATTTGGAGGAATTGAGGAAAAAATGTACATGCTGGCAAGCTTTCAACCTCCTGTGTGTTCAAAGATGGCAGGTGTGTGACTCGGGAATTTCCATGTGGCCCAAAGGTAAAAATTAGATTGATTTCACTCCTTTGTGCTCACCTTCTTTTTATCAGAGTGCTTAAAAACTTGAATCTCTGTGAGGAGTGATAGGCTATTCATCCCTTTGACAGACTTTTTTGTTTCTTTTGCAGGAATGTTAGGAGGACAGTGGGTTTTTCCTTTAGCCATATCCTGCTAAGTCATATCCTGCTATTGCTAGTAAATATTTTTAAACTCAAAAATAAGCAGAAGAAGAATATATGTCACAGGCACTTTTAGAATTCATTTAGTCTTCAGCTGCCTCTGCAGTCTCCATGCTGTGATATCTAAAATTTTATGGGTATTACAAAGACATCGCAGTCAAACCTTTGGCATCCCAACCTTCAATTCTGTAACTGTATGCGAGTCCTACCAGATAAACATCTACAAAAAGCAAGGAAAAGCACAGGCATAGAAAGGATCCGAGGGAAGTTTACTCCATTCCTCTGACAAATGTTTGCATTAGATTATGTCAACTGATGATAGCCATGAAAACTTAACATCATATTTACAAACAGTAAAATTCTAACTGCTCATAGAAGCCATAGAAGACAATTAACTAGGGGCCAACAGTAATTTTTTTTTGGTCATATAAATATTAATTCCTGTTCATGGTTTTAAATGTCTATACCAAAAAATGCCCTCAGCATCTTTGATGAAAGCATTGTGAGAGAATGATTAAGTTGTGCATTTAATCTTTCATTCCTTCAGGACTGTAATTCAATTATTCTGGAGACAAAGTATGACGTCATTCTTTCAGGTGTGAATATATACTTATCACTTTCCTACTGCTAGTCTGCATAGCGCTGACCTTCTGTACAAGTTTTACACAGTAAAAAAACCAATAAAACCTTCTTACAAAGCAGATGGATTGTACACTGCCTTCTGTTTGGGGAAAAGACAAAAAAACCAAAGGGGTATTTATTTTATCTTATTTTTCAGTGAGGTTGTTTTCAAGGCACAATATTTTAAGAGACTGCAAGCTTATGTATGCATTCAGCGCAGTAGGAGAACTTAGAAAACCGTTTGGTGCACCCTAAATCTTACACTGTTGGTTCTTTTTTATTTGGTTGGGGGATTTTGTTTGTTTGTTTGTTTGTTTGTTTGTTTGTTTGTTTAATAGATACTATACGACGTCTATAGGTCAGAAAAGAAGTGTTAAATTGTTGTCTGTCTTTCTAGTCTAGCTGATGCCATACAGACTGCATTTTTCAGTCTGCTTTGCATGCAGTATTTCATCCCCTGTCGCACTGAGCTGAAGTTATTGATACTGTGCTGAAAAGAAGCGCAAGGGAGAGGATACCTGTATTGAAATTTAATGACCAGTTTCAAATTGGGGACTAGCAGGTAGAAAGATTCAAGAAGTGAAGTCAAAGAAAGGCAGGTACTTTGCCAACCCCAAGGATTTGATCTTTGTTTTCTAAGACTTAGTGGAAATCATACTATAAAACCAGGCTCCTTCTTCCATGCCTATTTAAACTGTAAGCTCTGGCACTGAGACTGTAGAGTAGCACCTAAGGCGGCGAGGTTGTCATCTTTTGGTGATGGCCTTTCAATCTGTTATGGTAATGTAAGCAGCCACAGTATCTCATGCTGTTGTTATTACTATTTTCTGATTTTAAAGAATTAAAAAAAAATATAAATCTTTAGTGCCATTGCTATGGTAATTAATTTTGTATTATACAATTTTAGTCCACAAAAATTGAAATGGATGTCTGGTTCCTCCAAGTTAACTTGAATTTCCAAACTGGAAGTTTTTTCAATTTCAGTGAATTCTGATGACTTACCAAAGATATCAATCATCGTATTTTCTCATGCTAAGAGTTATGTTACGAGTTATATAATGTTATTTGGTTTTATGAGTGTCAATAATAAATGACAAAAGAAGAGTCTCCTGATTTATTTTACCAAGAATGGACCAAATCAGTCTTTAGGAGAACAAAGCACTGGTGCTCACTACAAAAAAATAAGACAACAGGTGTTGAGTTCAGCAGACTTTAATCAGGCTATCACTATTTCCTGAACATGAAGGTAGCTCAGTGGCATCAGGTTCAATTAAACAACAAAAAATCTCAGGAGACATTTTGTTAAAGTTTGCATACCATTTTCAGACATTTGAAAGTGGAATTTTGGCTTCTAAAGCAAATAAAAAAGAAAAATTTGAAAACATTATTCCTAGTTCTTAAACTGTTGAACATAGCCATATTGTTAATTGCATATTAAATGCACTCAAAAAGAAGAACCTAAGTGGTTTATTGTATGAATGCAAGCTGGAATTCTATTGCAGAGACAAGACTTGGACTTAAATATCCTTTAACACAAATTCTTTAACACAAGTCGACCTCCACTTTCCTGACATTCTTTTATTAAAATACACATATGTATATAAAACATGTAGTTTGTGTTCTGTATTTGTGTTTCTAGTAAACAGTCAAGAACCGTAACACCAAACCCCTTATGTGCAGATATTTGCTAATGCTTGAATTTGATCATGTCACTTTTTATAAAGCTTAAAATGATCTACAGTCTAGTTCCTAAGACTTGTTGAAGCTTGCAACAGTCTTCAAAGAGTGAAATATCATTAAAAAGAAGCCAAGTACAAAAGTATCTGAAAGTTTTCTCTCAACAGAAAAAAAAAAATCTAAATGTCATTTCTTGCTGTGAAGATCAACTTTTCTCTGAGCAACAGTTTCAAATTATTTACTGGTTTATCCATAATTGATGTAAAACACTGCCAAGCAATCATTTCTTCAGAGTCTTCATGGTATTCCCAGGCAGAGTTTGCTGTGACCAAGAGGCTTTTTTCTGTCTTAAAAAGCCACTTCTTAAAATGTTAACAGTCAAATTATAAGAATATTGATTTTTAATTTTTTTTACATATATGAAAGCTTTCCAAGTCCTTCTTTTCACAACTTTTCTAGTAAGCTGTCATGTTATTTTTGCTGATATGATAGCTATATTCAGTGCTGAACATCACTGTTGTCAAATGTACTGATAATTCCTCTGATGTCAGTGACAGAAAAATTGTGTCTTGTCGGTAAGGAAAGCAGATGCCTTGGGCATGTTGAAACTGAGAAATTAGATTCCCCTAGGAAAGCAACCATGTGAGAACTCTGAGCAGTTACCTCCCAAGCAGGAATTGGTGAGTTGCTTTATAAAAAATGAGAACTGACGCCTTTGCTTAAAACTAGAGTCAAGCATGCAGAACAGCTTGCAGAAGTGTGGGTGCATTTTTTGTTTGTTTCGGTTGTGCTGTTTTGTTTACATTCTTCTGTTTTCCTCTAGACAGGTTTAGCATGGACATGTATCAAGGAAGAAGGTATTAGTATGCAGATTCAGATATAGATTAAAGGTGTAAGTGATGTTAAGTTCACTCTTGGGTTTCTGTACCAAGAAAATTAATTAAATATGCAAGTGTTTACTGCTTTACTAATCCACCAAGCTTTCTTAGATTCCTTTCAAACATTTTGCAAAACAGACTTAATGCTTCAGGAATTGTTTGAAGATGCTGGATATTCTGGTTCTGATCCAGCAAATTCCAGGGGGTGGATGTAGCTTTCAGCTTCCCTCTGGGATAATTTGCAAACCAGAGCTGAGTGTGTGCTGAGGGGCTTTGCTGGAGCAGATGAACGAGGCTGCCAGGGTTAGTGCTCAATTTGTGCAAGAGGGAAAGAACTACTAGAGACTGTGCATCCTCTTCACCTATTGTTTGGTCCGGAATTAGATTAAGACAGAGTCTTCCTCTGCTATCTACCCTGTGGACTTCCACTTTTCCTGCTATCCATTTCCAGCACTACACAAATCTATTTGAATAGAATTAATTTAATTTAAGCTTATTGACATATCTTATCTTCATACTAGAGTGACTCAGTGGTATAAAAGATGAAAACACATAGACTCTTCTTCTTAACTTAATTGCATGATGTGGTTGACAGGATTGGGTCTTACAGACAGCAACGGAAGGATGGTTCTAATTTAAATGTAAACATTTTAATAAAAAGCACTGATGGCTGTTCAGGCAGCATATTTACTGGGGTGGATCAACATTTTAAGCACTTTCAGAAAAGTGAGGAGTCTTTGTTTAAATGTAGAATCCAACAGAAGAGACGGAAGTACATGCCAGATGTAGTGTGAAATTCCAGACTTAGGGACAGATTAGGAAAAATGTAAAGAATTGGGAAAGGAAAGAAATTAATCCCATAGAGAAGGCACAGGGTATCCCGTAACTGAATTATCTTTCATACATGAGCAAGGGGAATACTGTTCAAAGCAAGAGAACGTAAGAAAGAATTTTCCCAAGAAAATAGTATATTTAGGAAATAAATTTATGCTGTCTAAAACATTAGCTAGAAATAAATCTGTCCTGGTGGTGAATATTAAATCACAAGACAAATCCTTGTGACAAGGAAAGACATAAGACAAACACCATAACTCTGGACATTTCCCCTCTTTCTTCTTCTTCCCCCAGCTTTACATGCTGAGCATGATGTCACGTGGTATGGAAGATCCCTTTGGTTGGTTGGGGTCAGCTGTCCTGGCTGTCAGCTCTCCCAAATTCTTGAGCACCTCAGGCTACTTGCTCATGGGGCAGTGAAAAGCAAAAAAGCAAAGTGTAAGCACTGCTCAGCAATAATTAAAACATCCCTCCATTATCAACACTGTTTTCATCACAAATCCAAAACATAACCCCATGCAAGCTTTTAGAATTCAGTGGAAAAGAACAGTTTGGGTGAGGAACCATAATTCAACAATAAAAGGGTGTTTAGTTTCAGACATGAATAAAAATGATGATGAAAGAATCTCAAACACTGAGCTTGGAAAAAGGAGGAATTAAAAGATTAGTACAGTATGAATCTCTTTTTCCATCCTGTCAAGTCTGTGATTCCTTCGCATATTGTTGGGTACACTCTGTGAGAGAAAGTGTAATGCAAACTGAAATGTCATGTGCAATAAGGTCTAACAAATATGGAAAAAAATTAGAATTATGGTCATATCAGTAACTCATAGAAATAGATGGGATTATTTTCTTGATCTGCAAAGGATACAGGATTTAGTCCTGTGTCTACAAAGGCCAATGTTTTTAAATGTAGCCTGGGAAGTTAAAACTTGGTACATACAAGCTGACTGGCTCTTATCTCAGGAAGTAGAAACTCAGCTTAGAAAAAAACTTTAAAAATGTAAGATTTTAATCTTCATAAATCTAGTTCTGTTTTGACAAAATGGTGGGAAAAAATATTCCACTGCTTGTACAGAGTTTAGCTTCACATCTCCATAGCTTAACTTCTTCATATTCTTTCCTTTCATTGCTTTACTTTTTCAGAGCAGCTACTTTTCTTTTCTACATCATACTTTCTTTTTACTACTCAAACAGCGGCTAAAAACAATGCTATCCAGTTGAAGAACTTAGTTGAGAAAGAGTATTATTTAGCATGTTCATTCCTGCCTTTAAGTTTTGAAAATATATATAAAAATGAAGATTGATATAAAGAATTAAATATAAAAAATTGATTTATAAATCTGGGGGAAAATTTGAAATAATACAATTGGATTCTGAATGTGACTATTCATGTTTTATTCACTCAAGATCTTTTTTCTTAGATGTAATTAATATCATAATAAGGTGAACCAATTCTTCAGGGTTGTTTTAATTTTGACATCAGAAAGGTCATTATTCTAGGTAGAGATTTGCATTTGTCACTGTTGGTGTTTGTGAAAGCTGAGAAAATATGTCACAATACACTGCTGTGGGTGTGTGTGGAAGCTTGTCATTCTCTTCCTCAGTTCTCCTTGAAATCCAGATGGATGCATGATGCCTGATAAGTAGTGTATACTGTAATGTTTGGTATAATGCAGGAGCCTGGTTCATAAAAGGGCATGGCTACCCTTGGCACAGCAGCGGTGTCTTTTGTCCCTCTCTAGGGAACTCATTACACCAGAAGGCTGTGCTGCCATTCAGCAAGACCTGGACAGGCTAGAGATTTGGGTGGAGTGGAACTGAATGAAATTCAACAAGAGCAAGTGCAGGGTCCTGCAGCTAGGGGGGAATAACTCCAAGCACCAGTACAGGTTAGGGGTTGACCTGCTGGGAAGCTGCTCTGTAGAGAAGGACCTGGGAGTCCTGGTGGACACATTGAGAATGAGCCAGCAGCCCTCGTGGCCAAGAAGGCCAGTGGTATCCTGGGGTGCATTAAAAAATCATGGCCAGCAGGTCGAGGGAGGTTATCCTCCTCCTCTACTCTGCCCTGGTGAGGCCACATCTGGAGTTCTGTGCCCAGTTCTGGGCTTCCCAGCTCAAGAAAGACAGGGAACTACTGGAGAGAGTCCAGTGGAGGGCTACAAAGATGATTAGGGGACTGGAGCATTTCTCGAATGAGGAGAGGCTGAGAGAACTCGGTCTGTTTAGCCTGGAGAAGACTGAGAGGGGATCTCATCAACACTTATAAATATCTAAAAGGCAGATGTCAAGAGGATGTGGCCAGACACTTTTCAGTGGTGCCCAGTCACAGGACAAGGGACAAAGGGGACACAAACTGGAACACAGGAAGTTCCATCTGAACATGAGAAAAAACTTCTTTACTATGAGAGTGACAGAGCACTGGAACAGGCTGCCCAGAGAGGTTGTGGAGTCCTTTTCTGAAGATATTCAAAACCCACTTGGACGCCATCCTGTGCAACCTGCTCTGGGTGATCCTGCTTTAGCAGGGAGGTTGAACTAAATGATCTCCAACAGGTTCCTTCCAACCCCTTCCGTTCTGTGATTCTGTGTTTCAAACTGTGGAGGTTTCCCATCCCAGTGCAGGTATGGCTCAGCTGTTGTGTTTGTGCAGGAGTTACTGGAGACCAGTAGAATATAGTCACATCTATGAAGCCAAAACTGGCATCAGTTTCATCTTTTCTTGCTATGCGAGACTGTAGACCCCTGAGGTTAAGCAACTGCAGCATACCTAAATAAAGAACAGACATATCTGAGACAGAAATGGGACAGGCAGCTGCAGCAGAAACCACAACAAGCATGTGTGACTCAAGAATCTTAATTTTTTCTCAATATGAAGTGTATATTCCTACAACTAAGGAAAGTTTTTCTCCCTGTTTAGGTTTTTTTCTTCCTCTTCTTNTTTAAATGGATGACTAGAGGAACACGAAAAACAGATTCTTGAAATACTGTGAGTGAGAGGTGAAGCCAGAAAAAAGTGCTATCTGTACAATGCATTTTAAGGATTTTAAGGATTGGCTTCAACTTGCCTCATCTTTTCATGAAAACGAGAATATGCATTTTTGTATCTATGATGCCCACAAAACTCCAGAGCTTTGGAGCCTCTCAAGCTCTTTTGCTCTAATGCATGTTGTTAAATCTGTTTTGTTAAAAAAAGAAAAAATGTGTTGAGAACTATACCCTGATGGTGAGTATGATGTGCAGTTGGAGCAAATGAAGGCAGATCATGTTCCATGTTTATGTGTTTTTTAAAACAACACATGATTAATTATTTTGCCTCTCTTATCTGAGATAACTAAGGTTCTCTAAGGAGAGGAGTAGGTGGAAGCAGGCAATTAAAACAGCTGTTGGAGAGTTCATAATAAACCATAAAAACTTTAGGTCAACAACACCACGGCTATGTTGAAAACAAGTATCTGTGCTTGCCCAAGTTCTGCCTTTGGAGTGGGGGGTTTCATTTAGACTTTGCCTCTCAATAGATAAAGGAGATGGAGATAAGGAGTCACTACCAGTTTCATCAGGACCTCATAAGATCTCTGGTGTCTGTATACAACGAAGCATTGATAAAGCCTGTAATTACTTCCTGATTTTTCATCTTCCTTTCTTTGTCCCAAACTCCTGCATAGATCTATGGAAAAGTATAATGTGCCTTAACCACTATGGCCCTCTCCGTAATTTTTTATCTAAGATATATCTTTTCCTGGATGTCTTTCTGTTCAGTTTTTCCCATTCAGTAGAGTCTCTGGGGAAAAAGCCTAAATTATTCAGCTTCTTGAAATTTGAAATAAGTAATGGAATGATGTAAGAAGCAGTTTAATGTTATCTGTAAAGAGTTGTCACAAGACAAACGGCTGAAGTTCTTGACTGCTCCAGTGTGGAAGTTTGTTTCTAGGGTAGAACAATTTCCACCTGGGTTACTGAAAGAAATGAATCCCCCTAAATTAATCATGGTTCCTGTGATCAAGGCCAACAGTTTTGTCTGTGGATCTATGCTAATATTCAAACTGGCTGTAGCTAGGAACCAATTTTCGGCAGCTCATTGTGCTACCGAGTCCTGCCAGCCTAAGGTGTGATTGACAATAGCCAACTTCCACGTGCAGCTTCAGCTATGCATGAGAAGGAAAAATCCGTCTTTGTTGCCTTCTTTCTTCAAGCCCTGTTGGCTGAGAGTTGAAGGAGTCTTGGCAGAACCTCCTTTACCAATGCCTCTGCAGTTCAGCTCTCTCCTCATCTCTGATCCATCCTCAAGCCCATTCCCTCTGTTGGCCCTTGTAATTTCAGGAACTTTATGTACTATGAAGTAGAGGCTGCTTTATTTTACTTCACAGCCTCAATTGCCCCCACCGAAGACAGACATGCTCCACTTCTCTGTAGCTGCCGTAATTGGACATCTAATGGTCAGAACTAACATCACTGGGAAAATCCTTCAGGCAAACAGAGAAATAGTCTGTCTCAGTCAGGAAGTAACTCATTGCTTTTGCTGTTATTCACCATAAATGCCTCTGTCTGTTGTTACAGCCTGTTGGTCTGTGACAACCTGTTCCAGGAACAATATTGCTATCTGGAAACATTATTATTAGCCCTGGAGATATCAGATGCCTTCTCCAACTGTACAGAGGCAGATGTGCACAGAAGCAAACTGAAGGGCAGAGAGTTAAAGAGGAATTTAACTTTCATACTTACTGGAGTAGAGAGATGATTCTCTTGGCAGCCCCTATTAGAAAGCCTTCATCCTTCTCCTTTCTCTTATTTTCAAGAGAAAAAAACCCAAAATTCCACATGAGGTTGCTGAACTAGAGACAGAGGTGGTCGAAATGGTCTAGTCACATTTTTCTCCAAAGCAGTGGCTGAAATATTTGTGTTTCATGAAAATTTTAAAGGATCTGTTTTGTACTGAAGATATGAGCCATTGCTTAGTAATGAATGCAATCAATAATGCATGTATTGACAGAACATATGAAAGTGGATGTACCTGCGGTTAAATTTGGAATGGATGTTTACAGCTGGAGAGCTATCCTTTCAAATGCTTCCTGAGGTCTTCTTCATAATAAATCAGGGCATGTGGATTTCTTATTCGGTTTAAGTCTGAGAACAAAATGTTTTGTGAATTGTGTTATGGGATTTTTATTTTTAGTTTTGTTTTTAAGTGCAGGTAATCACGTGTGGGAGCCTCTTAGCCATATACAGTCTCACAGATTTCACCACTGGCTCAGATACAGCAATATTAAACTTTGCCAAATCACAAAAGGCCTAAGTATGACAGAATAAGGCAGGAGAATATTGATTTGCCTTAGGCATTTTGTTTAAACTCCTACAGTAGGCAGTACTTAGAGCATCTGAGGATTTCATATGTTGTCATTCAAAATACAGTGTGTTTTGACTTTATCATGAGAAAGAAAGGATTCTTTTTTGTGGATATTTTTGTGCAGGGGGAGGGAAGAGAATGGAAGGGAAGGAGATTAGAGATCTGTATACTGTAAGCTTTTTCAAAATTATCTTTGGAAGGAAATCTTATTATGACCATAGTTTCTGCTTAATAACCATATACTCTCTGTCTTATTGGTCGCCATTATTTCTCTGTTATTTAATATTGAGATCTTCTTTCCTCTTTCCTGTCTTTCTTTTTTTTTTTTTTTTTTTTTTTTGGCTCAGCAGACTAGAACTGGAAGCATTTTCTTCTAATCACAGAAAACTACGAATCTTTCTCATAAAAAGTGTTTTCATTTGAGGATTGCTTCTATAATCACTGCTCTCAAGAACAACTATCTCATAAAACATTTTGTTAGGATGTTTCCTAGGCTACTTCGTTTATTAGTGTTCAAAAAGCTTTTGAATTTGCTATTATTTGTTGATCATATAAGTGTTCCTGAGTTAAATTTAATAAGAACTTTGGAATTGTAAAGATTTTTTTCCTTGAAATTCAACATATTTTTCTGGATAGTTTAGGAAATTTTAAAATATATATTTAAAGGTTATTTGGAATTATAGTAAAAGTGTAATCCTAGATTGCTTTTAGGAAACAAGAATGCAGTATTAAGTAATTTCAGAATCTTGATTGCATCTTGAAATGATTAGTCTCCCAGGCCTATATACCAAAGTCATGTTCATATGTGTTAGTTTCCCTGCCAAGGTTTACTTTTCAATTGGAAAGGGTTATTGTTTACTGCGCTTGATGCACTGCTTGTTTTTGAAAATAAGACCATGCTCATTGCCTTTTTGGACAGAAGATTCTTCATGTTTAAGAAGAAATGTGCAGTAACTAACGTCTTTGTTACATGTTGTAGCTGAAGATACTAAAATAAAGCTTTAACTGGGTCAAATCTTACAGTCTGTATTCAGGCAGAAATCCTGAGCCAAACTTTAGTCATCTACAATTGTCATTTTTCAAGACACTACCTTTTTTGTAATTGCTGTTGCTTTTTTAGGCAGTAATTTCAGACAGTAATTACTATTGCCTTTTTTGCTTTTGTGTGAAGCTACATGTAAATGCAATAAGAAAAAAAAAAGTGCTAAGATCAGAACAAAGTGGAGGACTTGAGAGAGTAGAGTCCAAATATGCATCGGCATGACAACATCAACTGATGAGCAGGCATTCTGGACCAAATTCCAATGTGAACAGTAAGAACTTAAATATCAGAATCCTTTCCCTGAGGTAAATATTTTTATTCCAGGAAAGTGAAGCACACCATTATTTTGCTATTATTGTGTTACAGCCAAAATCTAATACAAATTCAATAGGCAACCAATTTTTATAATTTTTATTACCATTTATTGGCTATTTCAATTGTACTTCATTTGTACTAGGTATCAAACTTGTGGTTACTGACTTCCTTGCAAAGATTTGATTGTAAATATACTGGTTAGTGGTGCCAGTGGTCCTACTGAAATTAATTCTTATAAAATTAAAAAAAAAAAAAGTGAAGAACAATTCATATGGAAGTGACAGAAATCTAAAATTCCTAGGACTATTCACAGGAGTAAATATTTTGTTTGGTAGTAAATGCAGGATCAAGCAGAAAAATAATGGTCTTGTTTCTGTCTCTCTCAAAATACTTACTTTAAACAAGCACTTTAACTTCCCTGTGGAAATAAAATGTTATAGCCTCAATACTGAGAAGTTTCTTAAAGACATGCTGCATTAGACACAGCAAAATAAGCTTGTTTCTTTTAAGAAAATGTAGATGTTTTTCTCTTTTAAGAGAAGTGGTTGCTTTCTATAGAAAACATGTTTCAGTTTAGACTATACTAACAGTATTTGAACTGGCCTTCAGGCACTTTAGACTTCAGTAGTGTCAGAAAGGATTGTCTAATTTAACAAACATGTTAACCATAATTCACCACTGTTTCTGATAATAAAGTTGAATTTTCTGTTTACACTGGTTTGAGGTCTACCTAAATTAGATGGCGTACTGGGAAGGAAGGGGGAAGGAGAGGATAAAAATACTCATTTCTTCCCTACAATATTGTTTCTTTGTCCTGCAGAACATAAGTACAAGTAGTGACTGCCTCCTGCAAGGTGAGCTTCTGCATGTGTCCCAACCTGAACGATGCTGTAACTCCCTGCACTCAGGAATTAGAAGTGGGCTGGAAGTGCAGTGAGAACAATGTGGGTGAATATGTATTCTTATATTATTTCCAAAGTACTGGTTAAGCTGTAATAGGAGGAGCAAACAGTACCTTTTATCTACTGTTGCAAGTAGGTGGGGTGAGGAATATTATCTATATAAAGATAAGCATGTGTATATTTGCACCTGGTTCTTGCACAGCACTGTGAAGACAACTCATGCTTGCATGAGCTTTCATGCTTTTATCTTTCCTCCTGCCATGGGCTAGAAACAACTATGTGGTTACTCAGCAGAACTCAGCTGCTGGTGACTCAATAGAGCACAATGGCTTCATCCTTTCCTGTCCCAAGCTACAGACCTGGGAGACAAGGCCAATAAAGACATCATGCAGCAAGGCAGTGGCAAAAGCAATATCACACCAGCACTTCCTGACTCCTAATATATATTTCTAGATTATTTAAAACTGGACATACTGGGCTTTTTTTATGTATGAGACAGATGGGGAGGGAGAGAGGGAGAGAGAGAGAGAGCCAGCCATAGCAGTTCTGGGAAGGATCTCTAGTAAATTATGGATTTAGTGTTAACATGTCATGCAGAGTAGAACAGAATGGGAAGTGGCCATTAGAAAGTGTGCTGAAATACATGGAACAAACAAGTGTACACAGTAAAAGATTACGTATTGAAATGCTGCTGACACAGGAAAGGGAAAAAGGGAAAGGGGATTAGGTGGGAATTACATTAATGAGATTCTGTAACAGCTAATTGAGATGACATAGGAACAATAACTGAGGAGAAGCCAAGACAGAAGCACCACAGTGCCACAGGATTTTATTAACATATGGGGGAGAATTTACCTGAGCTATTAAGTTCTACTTGTAGTAAATTCCAAGGGCAGTGAATCCTCAATTAATTTTTCCATAAAGCCTTCGGGGTGCTTCAGGGCTTGTCCAGATCATTAGGATTGCTTTACAGGCCCATAACATAAAGATTATGAAGACGACAATTTTCCAAGTAATCCAAGACAAATTCAGTGCCAGATCAGGCAGGAGCTGAATATTAATTGCTCCTAAGTACCAAAATAAGTTATTGTTTTCCTCCTTCCATCTCAGAAGCAGGTTCAACATCATAAATGCTTTAAAAACGCATGTTTTTGCTTTTCTGACCATAAAAAAGTAACATGTTCAACTACGAGCACTTAAATGGACAGCAATAATAATGCATGTTCAAATGGAAACAAAGGATATTTTCTCTCTCCAGGTAGAATTGCACTTCGCACAGGCTAATAGACAATTGGATGTTTAAGTATCTTGTTATATGTGTAATAAGTTGTGTAAGTGTTTACCACTGACTGATCCTAGGCTACGTATGCTGCTGTTTGCTACATTATAATATGACAGAACAATTATTACTTTGAATAGTCCTGGAACACGTAGTGTCCCACAGCTAATGACACAAACACATAACTGAGACTTGTAGGAATACTCTGTGTTATTAGGTTATGGTCCAGAGGAAAAGCCTCAGAAGAATTTAAGGTTTGTCTGAAGTGGCCTTTTAAAAAACAGTGACCTTTGTTACATATGGAGACTATTAACAGCTTTCTCATACTTTCTCTTCTATTTAAGGCAAAACCATGCCTTTCAGACAGTTCTAGGGTACTGCATGAAGGCTCAATGGTTTCAATACTTCTCTTGTCCATGGATGCTCTCTTTTTAGTTATAAATAGTATCCATATCATCTTGATCGCCCTCTTGATGTCATCTCCATGTTTTACAAGACTATATACTGTGAATGTATTTTCCCTCCCTTAGTCCTTAGACAAGACCTCTGTTGGTGTTTTCTGGCAAAGAGGATGGAATAAAACATTGGTGCCAGCATAGTAAAGAGCTTGTATCGTACTTCTTTAACACAAGGAACCACATTTCTTTAAGTACAGGAAAGCTTCCCAAACATGAACTGCTCATGGTATTTATTCAAATGTCTACAGTCTGCAAAGTGCAAGTAGCCTACACCTAACTCCTGGTGTAGGCTACTGAAGGCTGCTGAAGTTTATGATAATCTTCCTCAGCCCCTCTTCTCCACTCCTTGTTCACTAGAGCTCCCTCCTATTTCAAACAGCAAATCAGAGCAAAAAATGTACATAACTTATTTTAGCAGATACTGCTCTTAATGAGTGGCATTGCTGCTTGCCTTGTTTTTTTGGTACAAGGGAGTAAGGCTGCATTTGCTTTCTATCTACAGCAAAAGTAAAGCAGCCTTCACAAAGCTGCTGTTCTCCTTCCCTTTGTGCGTTGGACAGCAAGGTGGAAAGGGCCTCCTACTCTTGACCACTCCTCCTTCCTTTGGTGCTCCTGGAGAAACATGATCTCAAGGAAGAGGGAAGGAGACAACGAGCAAAGCTTTTGATTTCCAGTGATTATTCACATCCATTACATTTGCTCACGGCTCATAGCAAAGTTACAAGTGCAGCCTGACATCTTCCATATCTCAGTCAAAACATGCTACTAAGTTAAAACTGGAATGGAAAAGGTAAGGTAATTTGGCACATGATGGGCAGATGAAAAGTTAGAATTTCCCAGGAAAACAGACTTTCAGGTTTGGAAAGTTATAAGCTGATATAAAATGATCAGTGCCTTGTAATTTGTAGAATTAAGTTTCCAGTATCATATTCCAGTTGTATCTCACAGTTCAGTTTCCATATGGTATAATTATCTATAAACATCCCTTTAGATGAATAGTACTGTCAACAAACATTACTGTTGAATATTCAAGGAAAACAAACAGAAACAATGAGAAGACAAAAGAATATTAAAAGAAAAGACATATATATGAGTAATCATGGAAGTTAGTGGGAGCTTTCCACTCATGTTTACCAAACTCTTCATAAATATACTCCCTGTCATGGCTATATTTCATTACCAGCTGAAACTGGGCAAGGCTCAGTGAACCACTGGAGAAAACTGAATATTTATTTTTAAGCTTTTTAAGCTCACAGAACACAGGTTGAATTTCTGGACATTAATTTTTGTTCTGAAATTTGAGGGTTTTTTTGAAACTTAGTAAAATATCAGAAAGAGTTGCTATTGTTCCCCCACACACACACACACACTTCCTTGTTGTTCAATCAAAACCAAAAACGTGGTACTTTTGAAGTTGAAGCACATTATATTATTTTATGGTAAATTGTTTCTTGTATGAAAGAAAACCAGCAAAATGCATAATGCATGTACTACATTTTAATATATTTGCACTGTTTTTACCAGTGATAAAAATTATATTCACACATTTCTAATTGTAGTCTATCTAAATTAAGTGTAACCTGTCTTTTTCTTCTCCAGTGTACTTCATAAGAAAAGGCAATTTTGAACTTCAAACTGTTTTGTATAACCTAATGTAAGCTACAGAGAATGAATAATGAAAACATTGTTTTCATGTTATTCATGAATATAATCTAGTATTTGCTTATGTGTTCTACACCAAGTCAGAGTTGTAGTTATCTTCTTCTTGATAGCTATGAATCATACATGTTATCACATTAATTTCTAATGCAATTCAATCCTGGTTTTAGGTCCCGTTATCCTTATTTGTATCCATAGGACCAAGCTTTTATATGTAATCTTACAGATTACATGGTTATACAATCTGTGGAGAAAGCCACATGAGCTGGGAAGAAAGACATCATTCCTTTCTGCAATCCAATTGCCATTACTGCATGCAGATCTTGTGGCTGCTATAGAAAATAGACATTTACTCTGTGTAGATGTGGATTTTCCAGTCATAACACTACTCTAAAAACATACCTACTTGTCTCCTGGCTCTCCAGGTCACAGAACTAGAGGCCTCTTTAGTTTTAGAAGTAGGACAGATTTTGACCAAAATCTCTCAGGAAGAAAGGTCAACATTTTGAGTGGAAGATGGGATGAAATCTTTTGTCTTATTGTTGACAAAATCAGTTCATGTAACAATTTCTTCTTGATATTCCCTATACAAGGAAGATGATACTGAATTATAAGTGAGTTGTGACTTGTTCTGAGGCTTTGTAAATAACAGAGGTTACAAAGTCATGAAAACAGTGTTAAGGAAAATAGAAATCCAAATCAAAGTCAGGCACTTAAACTATACTCTACATTTTATGGGTGGTCCTTCATGGGGTAGAGGGGTTTTTTGGCACATGCCAACATATGTTGTCTTTGCCTGCCTTTATTTATATATATGTATTCATATATAAACATACATACATACACACATACATAACATACATCTGTAGTAATCAGAGAGCTGACCCACAAAATGGTATAAATAATACCAGCAATTTGTTAGACATGAACTACTGAAACTTTTACAGCTCCATTTTGACCACACAGTTGAAGAATACTGAGAGACTCCCTGTGATCTTGAGAAATATTATTTATTATAACCACAAGACAAGTTTATATATGACATTACAATGCACTGTGGGTTGTTAAATAGTTGGTGGGCATTTTCAAGAAAAAAGAAAGATTAATGAGCAGCAAATACTGAATAAATGAAGCTGTACTTTGATTCCAAATCTCAGTTTACACTTAGGATATACTGTAATAGTCTAAACTTGTCATGCAGCCATGAAAGTGCTAAAAGCTTTCAAAAATAAACATATCCAGATGACGGAAGCCACTTTATCCTCAGGGTAATGGATCTCTGTATTAAATACAGTAATATATTTATAATAAAAGACATGGAATATGATATTTGCAGAACCATTTACAGAATACTATGTACAGGTGTGCAAGGAAGATATAAATACCTCAGTCTTGATAGATGAACCCTTACAGAATCAGGGCCGCAGTTATTGCCTCTGCTGTGTGTCTGTTTGTAAGTGTAAACACACTGGGGAAGGAGGATATTCACATATGAACTAATTGTAAGCTTGCCAAAAATGTTCTTTGGGAATTCAGATTTAATTGCTTTCTTGAACTCTTGTATATAAGGAATTGTTCTCACCTTGTTCCCTGTGTATTGTTGCCGTTAACTATCAATGGGAGACCCGCACCTAAAGTGCAGGGAGAGCATCAGTTTGCCTGTCTTCGGGCACCTCCTGCTCCTGCTGGAAGCACCATTCCTTTGGATACAGATCCTTGGCTTGTTTCTGGATATGTGTTCACTTCTTACCCAAGCAAAGCCCCGCTCAGAGAGTTGCGGTGATTTTAATTGTTCACTCTCCACATGGCTATGACTGTGTCATCTTTATATTTGAACTGCTGTACTTCTGTGAGAAGTGGCTGTGTAAAAATAGCACTGCCCAACTCAGCTCTGCTCCCTCTAGGTATTCGGAGCCGCTGACCAACATAAAGATATTTTTAGTTTTACTACTTTTAGCCCTGCAGAATCAACACAGGTATAGAGAATGTATTTATTCCATAGACTCACTGAAAAAGTTTCAGATTTTTTTTCACTTAAAGCATTTCTATCACAACTGAAAACAAAGAATGTAAGTCTTTTTTGATCAAGAACGGCATATGGAATTTCTCTGAACGACCATACATTAATATACTGTACCAATGCTAAAATTGCAGTTAGCTTCTCCTTGCTCCTTACTGTGTGATTACTTACAGCTTGATGGCTCAACTAATTTTTTATTATCTTTGGGTTTATTATTGGATATATTGTTCTTTGGGGTTAGATCCTTGCTTTTGCTGTCTGCAAATCAAAAGACCCACAAAAAAGTCTTCCAAGTCTGCCAGTTAATCCTGTCTGAGTTACAAATGAGAGCCACTCACAATCTTTTGGTCATCCTCTGTTTGGAAAGTGTTTCCCTCAAGCAGCTGGACACTCTCCATTTGACATATCTGTTTTGCAGCAAGAATTGTACTTTAAGATCCTTGGTCATGTCATCAATTACGGTAAATTGAGAATGCTGTCTTGATTTCACTGAAGAATCTGACCAAGAGACACTACACTTTTATGCAGTTGTCATCATGTCGCTCAAAATAATATTAAATAATATCTGGATGTCACTGGAGAGAAGCAACCTGCTAAGAGAATTAAGTTGCGATGATCTGACTTGCTTGAATTCAAGGGAAACTTCAGAAGTACTTGATATTTAACATTAAGCTTTCAGTTGCAGAATCCACATTTGTTCAGATCATCTTAACACTCACTGACCTTGGCAATGCTACAGGGGGTATATTTTTCTGTGTATGAGCTATTTTTGAATAAGCACTCTAGTGCATTGAGCACATGATTTTTAATAGCAGACTTACTGCTATACCTGCCATTTCTCTTTCTGCAAAGTAGTCTTTAAAAAAACAGCCATAGTTATTGTGGAAAACAGTACATATAACAGGACACTCTTTTTTCCTGTCCTTGCTTTGTGAGTAAGTAAAATACATTTCAGTTTTTCCTCATCTGCTGGAGCTTGGTGGTATCATAGGTCATGGAGTCTGCAGCCATGGCCAGACATCAATACGGTGGAGGCCCATGAGCAAGATCAGTTAGTGATTTTCTGTGCGTGTGAGTGAGAGTCCTTTTGCTCTGCCATCATTAAGTCAAAAGACACTCATTGGGGAAAATAATGAAAAAATATCTCCTTCCCCGTAGACCTGGATAAGGATCTTTTTCCCCTGTACTGTTGTGGGTGGATGATTCACAGAACTACCTCTCAAGGCATATATTGAAAATCTTGCTGCACTGGAACCCTTAAAATTGCCAACATGTTTCTAGGCAAGTGCAGGATGTATGCCAAGAAAATCCACTGCAAAGGCAGTGATTAGAAATATATTTACAGATTGGGATGAATTTTTAATGAATATCTTAGCACTTCTGTCAGATGCTTTATAGGATCCTCTCTGGAAATTCTACTATTCAAGAAGACTGAGTACCTTGAGTTTTAAAGAGGAAATACACACAAAATCATGTGTCTGACATCTCCTTGCACCCTAATATTACTGAAAATAACTCAAGTTTTGGCAATCACAGCTGATGATACAGTAGAGCAGAAAAAATGATACACGGTATGGAAAAGAAAGAGAATTAGAGGAGTTAGAATAAATAGAATCAAGCTTTGAGGAAAGCCAAAGAGTGCAAAAAACGTGAAAGAAATAAATTTAGAAACCTGACAGGCCATCAACACAACAGTATGGCAAGGAAGAGTGAAAAATGACACTTCGAAGATATGACCGCAACAGTCATAATAAAATGCACAAATGGGCATTCTTCCCATACAGTCTTTCTCCCTCCTACACTCCAGCTCTATATGTCAAGGCCATGTAATTATGGTAGTTTCAGAAAAAAAACAAAGAAGAAAGCCTAGTTAAACTAAAGCCTACTCAAGTATATGATATATCTCTCAAATGGAGAATTGCACTGTGTAGCAATTTCATCTGAGTGAGTGAGAGTCAAAAGGGAAAAAATGAAACGAGAAGGAAATGAAGCTAAGTAATTGGAGGAAAAAGAGATGTCATGAATTGGAAATGAGTTTTGCTTTGAGGTGCTGACTCAGATGCATAGCTTTCCATAAAAGCTACAGTAAGAATAAAAATAGACCAGAATTTTAGTTATGAATAATAATAAAAAAGACTTTTATTTGCTTCATGTGCTTCAGAAATACCCAATTCTTCTGCTTATGAATAGGAAAATAGAAAATCTGTGCTATCCTTCTTTCAGATTTGAGCCTTAGTCTCAAATCTGAAACCTGTAAATAGAAAATGAAACATAAAATATCAAGCTTGCTTTATTTCTTCTTTATTTACTATCATTCAGATGGGTGGCAAAAGAAATGAAATTTAGATGGAAAAAGGGAGATCACCTATAGGCATTTTTATACAGATGATCGAATAGATAAGTACTAGATCCTTTCTTCAGGCTTCATTTAATAAATTTGTCAAAAAATAACAGTGCACATGAATGGTAAAGAAAACAATCAAATACATTGTTAAGGGAAAGTGTTAAGCATTAGTACTTGGTGCTTTTTGCTGTTGTGTTCACAATATCAGGATTTCTAATACTGCCTTTATCTCTGGAATATGTTTTCAGACTTTAGTTTCTTTGTTTCTGGTTTCTGAATCTTCATTGTTATTATTCTTCCATTGTCTGATATTCTGTCTCCAGCTATTACTCTTCAAAATTCTTTTTAGTATCTCTCATCTACCATATTCTATCTCTTTTTGCCACTTTTACCATCCTAATCATAGGTCCTGTTGCACAAAGTATGTTGGAACAGATTTACCTGCACAGAGATATATTAGCAGGGCTTATAGCTGATGGCACACACATATTGTTAATGGTGAAAGTTACACAGGGAAGAGAGAGAGGAAAAAAAAAAAAAAAAAGAAAAAAAAAAAGAGAGGGCTAGAGATGGAAGGAATGAGGGATGAAGGAGGGGAGGAGAAGTAGGGAAAAGGGAGAAAAAGTTAAAAAATAAAAGAAATAAGAAAGAAAGAAAGAAAGAAAGAAAGAAAGAAAGAAAGAAAGAAAGAAAGAAGGAAAGAAAGAAAAAATAGAAAATAAATATTCCCTAGTAGCCAGTCAGGAAGAGCAGCGATGGAGTCCTCTGGCACAGAGGAACATCCTCATCTGGGTGTCCTCTCTCATGCAGTAGGTGATGATGGCTAAGGAAATAGGGTACCTAAGGACCTGTGCAGTCCTTTGCCATTCTTACCAAAATATTTAAACTGTTTCTTGTCAAAGGCCTTGGTGTTCCTCACAACTGCTCACCAAGAGAGTTAATTGCTCCAAAAGAGATACTCATTTTTCCTTCTGGTTACCAGGAAGGCTTGACTTCAGGAGGCTGCAAGGCTTTATAACAGTTCTACTGATGAAGACCACTAAGGTGTGGTAAAGCAGAATATCTTCCAGGTATTGCTGTCTTTCCTCACTTTCTGATGTTTTTAGTATAGATGTTTCAAAGTTGCTTTTTTCCGTTAGCACCCATAGCATGTTTTCATTGTCCCATAGATGGCAGAATGAGATCCACTGTAGCAACATATCTCTGTTGCTTTAGGTGCAGCATGAACACAAATACAGACAATTTCCCTGAATTGTGTAGAAATATTAGTCAAACTGCCAAAAAATACATGCCTTGGGAGTTTAGTTAAAGCTATGTTCTTCAAATATTACTTCAGACCTCCTCTGCAGATAGTTTTGGAATAATCTCTTCCTTTGAAATGGAATCAGTGTTGGATGTGTTCATGAGAACTTTTTCTTCCTGACATGTCTTTAAAATATCATGCAAGGGGAAAAAAGAAAAAGAACATTAGAGTACTAATTGACTAGAGTGAGAAACAGTTTAGTGTTCTCAAGTTCTGATGTTGTCTGGTAGGTGGAGGTAGCTTCTTCATTGGCTGATCTCCTTTTCAGTATCTGTGTTTTATAACAGATATCTAGTATAGCTGGGTATTACATTGTCAACAAATCAGTCATTCACTGGGAAACACAGCTCAGAGAGAAATTTGCTGAATTGTTATTGTCCCAAATAAGCCTGACGGAGCATTCTGAAACGTGCAGACAGCTTATAAGTATTTGCCACAAAACAGTTAGTCAAAGTCGCTTTTCCCCACAAGTGAGGTTCTGGAACACTGCGAAATCGCAGTTCTTTTTTTAGCTGACTCAGAGTAGGGATTTGAATTAATGTATCCTGCCCAGAAGAACACCTGAAAAATCAGGCCACATAATAATTTTTATGCTTTCCTCTTGACCGATGAATATTTAAATAGTCTGTGTAGAATATAATGAGTCTGACAGAAAAACTGAGGGAGAGCTACCTCTACCAAAATATTTGAGACTGCTTTAGTCGCCTCTATATGCTGTAAACGCTCAGATGCCTACATCAAGAAAGGTCTTGATCCTGTGCATTTCATACCTTTACGTGAATCCCCTGAGCACTAGGGTATTAGATAAAAATATAAATTCAGGATACATTTTGCTTATCTAGAATGTGGCTTCTCTTGCCTTTTATTTCAAGTATGCCAAAATAAAATATTCTTTTTCAGACTGAAAAAAAAATATTCTGCATGAACCCCAAGTGACTGGGTTTTCTTTTCAACAAAAAGGAAAAAGAACTATACCTGCCAGAATGAAAAAAATGACCCAAAATGAAATATTTATATTTCAATCCAACTTTCAGATAAAAGGATACATCTCTTGAACGGCTCTAATACATAAGTCTGATTTGAAGAGCTGCTGAATATCTCCTCTCTAATTGACTTTAACCCAGGTGCACTGGTAAAAGCTGAGATATGCTGCAGCTCTGAGAATCACCTCTGAAACGTTTAAAAGCTAGAGGCACAAATGTCAGAAAGTTTAAGTAAACAAAGAGAGAGTTATGCTAATTTACACTAGAAAGAGCTCAGCACAGTGTTGCCAGGCTCAGGAAGGTGTTGCAAGGTTTTGTTACCTCTTGTTTTCATTTTATACAGTTAAGTAACAAGGTTAATAATACCCAAGTTAGCCCGTGGCTGGTAATCATAGCAAAAGTGAAAGAGAAAAAGGTATTGTGGCTTTTGCAATTCTAAAGTAATTACTCAGTATTAATAATCCCACAGGTACCTGAGACAGGTGCCTTGTACAGGAAAAAAAATATGCCATAGCTATTACAGAGGAATTTGAATGTTAAAACCAATAGACCTGTAGGATAAATTCTGCCTTCAGTTATACCTAAGTCAAAGTTTGAACCTACTGCTTTGAATTTATACTTGTACAGAAACAGAAATAAATTACTGTGAGTGTGTCAATGCAGTTTATTGCCAATTAACGTCTCTGATGAGAGGGAGAAAAGTATCTACCCAAGCCTAAGCTACTGGACCTCCTAAAATCACAACAGTGGTACAATGACACTTAAGAATATGACACAAATTAGCAAGGAACTTCGGAGAATTTCAGGTAATGGGAAAATTAATAATACTGACACAGGAGGTGTTGCAAGAGGATGAGGGAGCAGTTGTAAGTGCTGGGCATGATTTTAAAATTTAGGCTGTAAAAAGTAGATCTTTTACCTTTTATGCAGGCTCATATACTTTACTGATAGGACATGTATGTGTCTCTATGTGATACTTTGGTTGCCCATTATATACAGAGGAAGAGTTACCCACTTAGATTTTAATATGAAGAAGGAACTGAAGGGAACAGAGGATATTGGCTAGGACCTAGTCCTGAAAGCACTAATCTACCTGTTTATCTAATGAAAGGTTGCTCATCCACAGAGAGCACTGGGAGGTACAGGTACTGCTGAAAAAGATGTTGGGATTCAGGAACACAAGAGAATTGATGCTAATGAAGACAACAGCTTGAGTGTCTGGCTGTTGCATAACAGCAGAGAACAACGGCTTAAATGTCCCGGGTTAAAGCCTTGTCTTATAAACTGCGTTGGACAAATATGAGACAGACTCTGCATGTGATCTGATGTGATGTTAGCATCTCCAGAAAAAAAGTTTGAATAATTGAATCTAAAAGATCAGAAGAGAGCTACTTTAAAGCACTCATGGCTTTGTGGATGACTTTGAAATGCAATCTGTTAGGACACAAAGTTGCATAAATACTTCTAATCAAATAGAGTCTGTGTATCTCTTCCTTGATTTTTCTTAATTAACAAAGGAAAATTGAATGAGGACTTTAATAAACCCCAGACTGTCTCAGCTCTTTCCTTTATCCTAAAAAGGCAATCAAGGATAGATGAAGAAAGTCAAGACCCTCTCTGCTCTTTTGCTTCCCAATATTATTTTCTTCATCAGATCTTATTTGGTTCCGAATGTTTGAGTGTGGATATTTTTCTGGTGCCCTGTGTTATAGTTTTCATTCTTTCTGTCCTGCTGCTTCTTTTCTTGTTATGCTATTTACTTTTTTCCTTCCTTTTACCTTTTCCACTACAGAGATGCTTGTAGGCATTCCTGAACACAAAAGCTATTTGTTTGCTAGCTGCAGTTTGCAATAGAGGTACGAGTTAAATTTGTCAGAGGAACTTCTCTCTAGCAGACTAGCATTACAGGCACTAGGCATCACCTGAGACATTACTGGTCCTGATACTCATGTGCTGTGAAACACACTAAGAAAACATGGCCCGAATCCTGAGACTATCGAATGACATTTTGGGTGGAGGGGCCACTGAGCCTGAACACAGCTTCATCTATTTGCCTCTCAGTTAGAAACAAAATGGTTCCTGTCAGATCTCCTTTGAAAAGCTCATTACCAGGCAAAGGTAATGATGAAAAATATGTACTGTTATTCTAGAACAATAAAAGACTATGTTCTTGATTATAAAACTGTAAACTTAGTTTGAAAAAAACAAAGCTAATCCTAAAAAACCCCTCACAATCTTGGATAATGCTTCCATGGGAGATAGTGTCTCCTATAAGGTCTGTCCCCTCATCTTTTTCAATGGTAGATTAGCCTTAGTAAGTAAATTTAAATACTATTTCTTTGTCTATAACTAATATTTTCTGTCTTATCTCTTTTCTATTGTCCATACATGTACAATTGAAGCATCATTTGAACTGGAGAGTCTTTTAACACTCCGTGTGTTTTTATTAAAGCTGCATTCTCTTGGGGTCCTCTCTTTCTTCTGGACTGAGATACAATTGGAATATCTCCTGGTTTCCCTCAAGTTTTCTCATCAGACCTCCTATCCTCATCTCTCTCTTTCTTATACTCGAAGCTTCATTGTAGTTTTTAGACCAAGTATGACTGTTGTAATTCTTCCTTTCTCCCTTCACTTGGATTACCAATTCCAATTCCTGCTTTGTTCTTGCTGTGTGTTGGGGGTTTTTTTTGTTGTTGTTGTCTGGGGTTTTTTTGTTTGTTTTTGTTTTTGTTTTTCCCCAAAAAGGCAAAGCAGGGCAAGGCAAGGCAAGGCAAGGCAAGGCAGGAAGGCAGGAAGGCAGGCAGGCAGGCAGGAAGGAAGGAAATCTCTGGAGTTTACATGACTGCAACTGGTTTTAATTATCACTTTTTTTCTGGTTCCATATTTGCTTACTATCACTATTTTCAAGACTCTAGAAAAATTAATCAATCTCCTTTAGGAGTATTCATTTTACAGATATGTTTGCACGTCCTGGAAAATCTGCATTTCTATATACTTCTCAAAGCTAACTCTAAACTATGGAACTTGGAAATGTCTTTCAGAAATTGGACAGGTCTTGGATATCACTTTCTGATTTGGGTTCACATCCCAGATACATGTTGATTGTATATAATAATGATATGCCTAGTTATATACCAGTGCCATCTTTTTTTTCCTTTTCCACTCCCCATGTAGTTTCCTCTGCAACCCAGGTTCTCTCAGTACGCATTCTCTGCTTGATCTCCTGGCTGGAGGACTGGGGATTACTGAGAACATTTCGGCATTACCAGAGAAACCACATTTGATTTATTCATAACAAAGATGACACTGTCAACGCTTTGTGTGGTTTTTTTAGAATCCCTAGCCTTATTGCACTTTTGGAGATCTATGCAAAATGGTCATTCTAGTCCAGTATTTCTTTCCCATTCCCACTATCCTTTCTCCATCTCTTTTAGGTTCTCTAAAATAACCTGCTTTTTGACAATAAAATCACTACATGGGCTTACAGGACATAAGTTTTCAGTTTCAGCTACCAACCAGGCATAATACTACTGCTGAGTATGTTGCTATTGCAGCATTGTTTATTTTGGATTTGTGGTTGTTTCTTCACTGAAAACTTTAAAAGGTCAGCTTTGTCCCAGTGAAAAATAGGGAAACGTTTGAAATCACAGTCTGGAAAAACTTTTTCTTGCCCATTTCTATTTTTACATAAAATTTCTTCCTCTCTTAAGGTTTTGGGGGCAAATAATCTGAGGTCAAAGGCTCAAATAACCCATTGACAGAACTATTGCCAGCTGCCTCTTCTGCTAAGCCTACCAGATGTGAAGCTGAAACCACATGAGTGAAGATCCAGATGAAGCTTTAAACCCTAAGTGAATATTAGAAAACAAAAAATCCTGTTGACAAATCTGGATTATGCACTGTTCACCTTGACTTCCTCTTCCTCAGAGGTGAGGTGATTAATCATAATAATTCAAGGAGCCCACCACAATGAGTGGAAAAGCCCAAAGTCTTATGATCACATAAGAAAAAATTGAACAGCTAAAACAAGAAATGAATGACGAACAATGCATAACATATGCACATCACTTGCTATGTCAATATATGTATAACAAGATCAGTATGATTTTACGTAGCTTATGTAGATACAGAATGAGAAAAATAACTGATATTGCACATGAAATGTATGTATGTAATATCAAAAGTAAAATTCAAACGAGCATTAACAAGGACATTACTATTAGGGTGGGAACTTTACTTATTTTGCTGAAGTTCAGCAGTGAAGTTTTAAGAACAATTCAGACATCTTTAGGTGGGAACCTGTGCCTCATCTTAATCCAGGTATGACTATAATTTTAAGATTTTGTCAGCATCTTAATAAGGGAAAAACTATATTGGCTACTTGGACTATTTCTTCTATCTTTTGCCCTTCGAAAGGCCTGACTCTTCTCATTTCTGCTTAGTCTAACTAAAGCTAATATATCAAAGCTGCTTATAATGGTGACTCATACACTAAACTGCTGCTAATATTCTTTACTTATTCAATCTCTAATTGTTACATTTTATTATCTTATAGTAAGTACTATACCTAGACATACTGAAAGAGTAATACCACTGACTAAGAAAAGCAAAGATACTCCATCATACCAAAGGTGTATCTGGACTGCTGAGGTATGCATTCACTGGAGAATTAACTTTCCCATCATTTCAGGAAGGAAATTATCCCTGTCACTTGGGGGGTCAGATGGAAATTAACAGTAGAAATCTAGATCTTGTCTAGATTTCACGGAAGTATTTCATATTCATACTAAAAGTATGCGGAGAAGAGTGAGTACCTTCACTCACCTCAGTCTTTTCTGGTAAAACTTGCCTTCAGCAGTTCCAGACCCCTGAGACCAGTGAGGAAGCCTATTGCAAGGAAGACTTACCCTCAGTGGAGGGGGATTGCATCAGGGAACACTTAAACAAACTAAATATACATGAGTCCTTGGGACCTGATAGGATGTATCCGTGAGAACTGAGGAAGCTGGCTGGTGTCATTGCAAGACCATACTTGATCATCTTTGAAAGGTCTGAGGAACTACAGGCTGGTCAGCATCATCTCAGTCCCTGGGAAGGTGGCAGATGAAATCTTCCTGGAAGAAACATATTTCCAAACATATGAAGGACAAAAAGGAAATTGGGAGTAGTCAGCATGAATTTATGAATTTGTATGCTTGACCAACCCAATAGCCTTCTATGATGAAGTGACTAGCTCTGTGGACGAGGCGAGAGTATCTGACTGTTTATCTTGATTTCAGCAAGGCTTTCAATGTTGTTTCCCATAGCATTCTCACAAACAAATAGATGAAGTACAGACTAGATAAGTGGACAGAGATGAACTGAAAGTTCCCTGAATCAGACAAGAAAAACAAACCCAGCTACCAGATTATACAAATAATATGGTAAGGTAGTTAAATGAGATAAACCAAGCCTTTAAACAAAGAACCTATCACTAAACTGTCAGGGTCAGAGGCTTTCAATCAGTGGCACAAAGTCCAGTTGGAGGCGTCGATAGTGGTGTACCCCAGGCGTCCATAGTAGGGAAATTCTGCTTAACATCTTCATAAGTGACCTGGGTCAGCAAGTTTGCAGATGATATAAATCTGGGAGAAGTGGCTAATATGTCAGACAGGCGTACTGCTATTCACAGGGACCTGAACTGTCTGGAAAAACAGGCAGAAAGACACTTCATGAAGTTTGCAAAGGCAAGTGCAAAGTCCTGCACCTGAGGAGGAGTAAGCCCACACAACACTACAGTCTGGGTGCCATTTGGCTGGAAATCAGCTTTGCAGAAGAGGAACACGGGTCTGAATGGACCCTAAGTTGACCAAGAGCCAGTAATTTTCCCTTGCAACAAAGAAGGTCAATAGCCTCCTGGGCTTCATTAAGAGGAGTCTTTGCAGCATGTTGAGGAAAATGATCGTTCCCTTCTGCTCAACCCTGGTGAGACATATCTGGAGTGCTGGGTCCAGTTCTGAGCTCCCCAGTGCCAGACAGACATGGATATACTGGAGCGAGTCTAGCAAAGGGCCACAAAAATTAAAGTACTGGAGAATCTGTCACAAAAAGCAAAAAGAGAGCTGGCACTTTCCAGCCTGAAGAAAAGGCTCAGGGGGGATCATGCCAATGTGTATAAATACCTGACTGGGGGAAGTAAATAAGACAGAGCTAGACTCTTCTCAGTGGCGCCCAGTGACAAGACAAGAGGCAATGGGCACAAACAGAAATAAGGAACTTCTTTTTAAACATTAGAGAAAATATTTACTGAGATTTGAATTAGAAAATGTTTACTGAGTCAAATACGGGTTTTCCAGAGAGGTTTTAGAGTCTCTGCCCTTATAGATATTAAAAACTCAACTAGGCATGGCCCTGAGGAAGCTTTGAGAAGGGGTTTGGACTAGATAATCCCCAGAGGTTCCTTCCTATCTCAACTATTCTGTGATTCTGTGATACAACAAAGATGTCAGTTTTAAACAGGACCCTGACTCTGAGTAGGACTTGTACAGGCACATATATGAGGCTTTCATCCCAGCTATAAAAACACTTACAATCTAAACCTTTTTCAGCCTGAATTTTAAAACCAAGCTTTTCTCAGGAGGTTTTTTAGAATGCAGTACAAGTAGCTTGTACATTCTGGGAACGGATTAGCAAAATT
Source organism: Aramus guarauna (assembly GCA_013400195.1). Lineage (NCBI taxonomy): Eukaryota > Metazoa > Chordata > Aves > Gruiformes > Aramidae > Aramus > Aramus guarauna. The sequence continues at coordinate 318,374 of VXBL01005328.1, read as the reverse complement.
ATGCAGGAATCCAGAGAAACAATGCAACAGATAGTGCCCTATGATGTTGTTTCTGTTTCCTAATTTAGTGTTAGACACTGCCTAAGAACTGTTCAATACACATTAGGAGACCTTCATCTTCATTTTCTGTCTTCTTTTAGCCAACAATATCAGTTTTCAAAACTGTTGAAGCTGAGAGTCTTTCTTTATTTCCTACACTGTCCTTCCCCATTTCCCAGGATTTAGTAATCTTTACCAAAGTTCCACAGTATAGAAAGGCTATTACTACTCATTTATATGTAATATGTATTCTCCCCCCTTCTTTTTTTTTTTCTTTTTCTGTATGAATATATTTCCTTTATATATAAAGCATAATATATAATCTAGTCTATTCCCCCTTTCCTTCCCTGCACACACAGAGCATAGTCTTGCTTCCTTTCTTTTTGTGTTTGAAAGCCAAAAGTAATGCATTCATCTGAACAGCTGGGTAACTTTCATGCTACATGCAAATCAGTTTAAAAAGTAACAAACCTCAGGAAAGTGTGACAAAAAACCTACAATAGCTCAAATTGTAGATCTGATACAAATCTCTCACTGTTCAGAAAATTGTGTTCATTGTCTTATTTTTAGAAAATTCATTATAAGAACTTAGAAAGGAGATGTATTCTTTTGCATTGTGGCATGTTCAGGAATTCCATTTTTATCCTGTAACTCTATTCATTTGGGAACATGCAGTGAACCAGCAAGACAAGGTTCATTTCAGAAACTTGGCAAAGTAGGACAGTGTCCTATCAATGACAAAGAAAAAAAAAAAACAAAAATAAAAATTTTTAAAGAGCCATGCTTCCAGTTTTCTATTTACTTGTGTTCTTGTTTTTATAATACTGTAAAAGATGCAAATGTGAGACGAGTGCTGGCATACAAATACTGCATTTTAGTGCACAAAGCTTATTTCACCCGTGGAAATACACATGGAGTATGGACTTTCTCCTTGCTGGAAAACAAATGATAGGACATTAAAAGTTACATATAAAGCAGTTTGGAATGGTGGATTTGAATTTGCTCTCATTATAGCATTGAAAATGATGCAATTTCCCTGAGTTAATTCCAGTGTAATTTGAATATGGATTTAAATCCTGACAGGTCAAAGAACTGAAGCTAATCTTCCAGAATGTTGTTGCTATTAAGTAAAGATTTTACTTGGCATACAAAACAATTAGTTACTCTTGAAAATCTTTGTATTCTTTTCTAAAAAAATCCATACACTAAAAATACTGACCTTTCCATTTATTAGTTTCAGGAAAGACATGTTTGCCTCCTCTTCTTCTCTCGGAAAGTAGCTTGAAGAATTCTGAATGAGAAATCAAGATAATCCAGTCTAAGAGTTCAGTGTCCAAACATATACCCAGGAGTGTAAATTACATGATGAGCTTCTTTTGTCTTGTCTAATCGTCCAGAGGACTAACCCTTGCAAATGTGACACTGATCATAAGTATAGCTCCATTTTTCTAGCTAGCCTTTAAAGGCTCAACACATATTTCTGTTGCAGTAAATAGCAGTGGCAAGAATGAGGAATTGAACATCTTCAAGTCTTTTGAAATATGGTTAGTACATGTTTAAAGAAATGTGTGTTTTTAAGTTTGATGGAGAAATATCTTTCTCAATGTCATTAGATTTCTGCAAGGAGAAATTCTGCAGGTGTGTAGAATGAAGCAGCAAGCTTCCATTTAATTTAGCTGGTTAAAATTATCAAGTGTAACTTCTTCAGGATTATAACCTTTCAAAAATCTCATACATTACCTGGTGATCCAGCCAAAATAAAGGGGCAGAGTAGAACTGGGACATCAGTAGGAACTTACTTATTAAATTAGAAATAATTATTTAAAAGTAGGTTAATCATTATCACTTATACTGAGCGCTGTGTTTTATCCAGTAAAACTAGATTAATAAATATTCACTGTGCAGGCTGTAACTGTGAGCCTTATATCACAATGATGCAGCCTTTCAATTGCAAAATTGCAGAACTATACTTTTTTTTTCTATCAGAAGTCACAGAAACTTCTGAATTATGTTATGCTTATGCAAAAAAATTTTACTCTAGTTTCATTAATAAGCTAAATTGAATGCAAAATGTTCTTTAGCTTTAATAGATGTCTTAGAAGTATTTTCAAGAATTGTATCTGCAGCTGATTGCTCCTTTCATTGCTTTATGGTTTTACAATCACAGTTCCTGTAACCTCAGTGTGTCTGAAATGCTTTTCATTACATACTACCTTCATTTCTCTCTGAGATTGGCAATCTGACTTTCACAGCTGCCAAACACAGGTACAGGTTCTATCTCTGTCAGTCTTATTCTCAAGCGGATAGGCTTACCATTGACCTCATCAGCACTCATATCAACATATCACATCTGCAGGGTCTCACATCCCATGAAGTTATCCTGACCTAACACTGCTGATCTCCCAGTTACGACTTTTTTTTAGAGGTCAAGTCCCAAACTGAGAGCTGTCATAGTTTCACATCTGTGTGGAGCAGACACAGAGTTCCATGACATGTACACAAACTCAGGCAAGCAGAAACAGCAGTGAGCTTTTTTAAAAAAAAATACAAGATAGTGACAGAAACTAGATTCAGTTTTCATAACTTTCACTGTAGTTTAGTGATAGCATCATTTTTTAAAGACCTGGTTTATGGACGTCTTGTTTCACCACCTTACTATCTTACATACTTTGGTAGCTGGGTTTGTTTTTCTAGTCTGATTCCTGAGGTGGATGATCAGCCTGGACCCACTCCATCCAAGTTCCAACATTTCACAAAACCCAGTTAGGAAGCTAGATAATCCCCAGCTTTCTGCCTCATCCACCTTCTTCAGCAGCCAATGAAAAGTCATGACATTTCTAGACAGCTATTCAAGTCTGCAGAGGTATTATTTTATTACCTTAAGTTAGGCTGGAAAAGATCAGACCTTGTTGATTAAGCTACAGGAGAGGTTCCTCTGAAAATGAGCAACTGGTGAGTGACTAACTATATACTTATATAGCGTATAATAACAACTACATAATTTGTCAGAAGTAGAAACATGATATAGTTTTGCAAAACATTTTGGGTTGGAAAAGAATAATATTTTGGCAAGGATCACTTTAAGATCAATGTAATCCATGTAATTATAGATTTTCAGTGATATTGCCCAAGCTCACACCTAAAGACTTTTTAAGTAGTAGTGCATGTCCAGTGACACGGGAATTCATCTCACTTTGTTGAAAAATAAATACCCGAAGTTTAAAATGTTCACCCTTCACAGACTATGGAGAGACATTTAGACATGACAAGGCATCTCACCAGTTTTAAACATGAGACCAATTGCCTTTCAGAAATACGAGTTTCTCCCCAAGAAAGGAAGAATTCGCTGAAGAGATCTTTGGACAACAAGCTTAGATGTAGACTACTAACTTTTAGATATCTATATGAAGTGAGATGCATCCAATAATGGCTGTTTGTACCCTAAGAGCTCATAACCTCAGGGGAGATTTAAAAGCAAGTAAGATTTGGGCTCCTGATATCTTATTCCCACAAGTTCATAACTTCTGTTCATCATTGTAGTTTGTGAATACCTTATAGCAGTCATGAAATGAATCACATTGCTCATGTGCTGACTGATCTTTTCCAAATCCTGGATTTTATTTTTAAATGTTATTATACTTTCACCTTTTGCATTTGTGTAGTACATCTCAGGAGTAATGATGTTTGTCATTAAAATTTGATACGTTAATGTTGGCGGCTGTTTTTTTGCAGGTGAATAAGGAGCTGTGGTATATGGAGACATAAAATTGTGGGATATAATCTAATAATGAGTTTATGAAGAGCAGTGCTGTTCTCAAAATACATGTCTTATACTCTTCAGATTTCTACCAAGGGGTTGTATATAAAATTAAGACAATATCTAGTGAAAAAAAATACCAGAAGTTTTTTTAAAGAGGTTTTGTTATTCTTTCTATTTCAATTTATTTTTCATCATGACACCATGAAAAATTCAAAAGAATACTTTAGGTTTATATTCTATGTTTCTCTACTTTCCACTTCAAAGATATTTTTTACAGAATAGAGCTTTAACTCATTTATTAAAACTAACTCTGCCACCTGCCCTTCACTGTGGAGCAGGTTTTAGCTAATAATTAATTTACTGTTGAGGGGAGATTTTGTTTGTATGTATTTTTAAGTGCCTGTCACATTTCTGTATACCTAAATCATTCACAGTTCATCCTAGGGAGAAGAGAGGAGGAAAAGTGCAGCCAAATTCCCTTTGCAAATTGCTGAGAGGGACCTGCTGAGAGGACCTGTGGCTGTGGAGCAGAAACAGAAACCTCTGGCTGAGATGAAGTTTGAGTGTCTCTATGTTGGGGAGAGTTTGAATGACATGGTAAGAGAGTGAAATCCTTATTCTGATGAAAAAAAACCTAACAAAAGTGCCATTTATTTGGGGTTAAAATTACTCTTTGGGAATGTCTGTTCCCAAGTAAAAAAGTCTTCTGGCTCAATTAATATTTTTTTTTTACTGCATTTGTTTACCAAAGAAATTTATTGAATCAGATTCACTGTGTCTTCAGACGTTTCAGACCAATGCTTAGTTTGTTTCCCATCTTGAACATAAAATACACCAGATGCATGCAACAATATGCTTTAGAACAGTAAAACCAAAAACCCTCCTAGGTTTTCTAATTCCAGAGTAATGTGGGAATTTTGAAACAAATAAAAGGAAAAAAAGTGGTTTTTTTTCCAAGAAACATAATTGATACCCTTAAAAAAGAGGGGGGGTGCGGGGGGGGGGAATGAAGCCACCCTTAAAACAATGGAGCACTGGCCATACGTCAGAAGCTTCATTAGGAACCAGAAATGAAGTGGCTTGTCAATAAATATTAGCAGTATACTGATGGGGATGGGAATGATAATGAATTAATATAGTATTTAATTAATATGGAATTTGAGTGAGCAGCTATAGATGAGTGCTGAAGATAAGTAAACCAATTAATTGATTTTAATAAATGTCCAGGAGTCTCACAAAAGTTCAGGAAGCTGGTAGAGACTTTGACTATCTGCTTGGCTATGGCATATTAATAAATAAACATAGGATCTTTCTGTTTCAAATCTGAAGAGAAGAAATTCACATAATGCTGGCAGTGGCTCCCGCTGATTCTTTTGACACTACAGCATTTAGAGTTAAGCCAACCTCCCTGCTGCTTTGCAATGCAAACTGAATGGGAAAATTAAGGGTAAATTACCACCAGCACGCATGATATCGTAGGCAGTCTCAAAATCTGCTCCTGGATGCAAGATCAAAGCATTTTACTTTCAGCAGATGTAACAGGAGGCCATTATGAACACTTGTCTAATGAACCATGTCCAGCTCCATGAACCATATCCAATTGTGCGGGTTTTGAAAATACTGTGCAGAGGAGTCTGCCACAAGGATACATTCAAGATGGAATTTTTCTCCCAGTAATATCCTTTTTTATTTCTGAAATCCTCACCAGCCCAAACGTTGCTGAATTACTCCAACAAGCTGTATATAGAGTGCCAGATCTGAGTATGGGGATACACTATGACACGCTCATAGGAGTGTGTGGAGGTCTTTATCTGAAACGCTGTGTTTCTGCTTCCCACTCCTCCCCAGGGAATGGCACCTCCAGTTTATCAAAACCACAGTGGGAATGTGGTAGCCACTGGCTCGTCTCTAGATTGCCTTTTGCTGAACATTTTCATTGTAATAATATGGAACTACCCCCTTGCAGTACTCTGTTTCTACGGTAGGCACTTGTTAAAACTTCCCTTCTCTACAAAGCAGGTAAAATAGTTTTGAACCGTGCAGCTGTGCTTTCACAGAAAGCCTTTACACAGATAGCACAGGACTGTACAGCGTGGATTGTGCTGCTCTCTGAGGCTGTATCGGGCATTTTTGGGTTTTTACCCCAGCAGGGGGGACTGTTAATCAGTTTTTCTTCCCTAAGAAATATGATCAAAGTTCAAAGTTAATTTCTCCAAACAGTTGAATGGACGATGCTAGCTGTTCTGAAAGGGGCCCACATTTGCTCTCCTTGTACCAATTTCAGGTTCACTGCACACTGACAGGCCCAAATCTGCATGAGAATGTGGCCTTGGCGGCTTGCCCCAGCCCATCAGGGCTGTGCTGCCGTGGCATCCTCTCTGCTCTGCAACCGGGGCATTGTTCTGGGCTCCAAAATCCCTCCCTCCTGCTGAGGAGCGGCTCCACGGCAGCCCATGAATATCGTTCCACCAGCCAGGTTCCCTCTGCAAATGGCATCCTGCGCCACCGCGCTCTCCAAAGGTCCGCCATCCCCAGGAGGTGCATCTGCCTACCAGTGGCACCTGCTTCAGGCTAAGCATCACTCTTGGCAAGGCCCGCCGGCTCCGAGTGGCCCCATACCCAAATTACCTACTATCAAATGCTGGTTCCGCTACGAGTCAAACTGCAAATGGGGCTCTACTAAAGTTTCACTTTTCTCCGCTGCAGTGCCATAGACCAGAGAGGCTTTCAGAAAACACCGACTGCTGAGTGGAGCTGTGCGGTGCATCATCTTCTCCTCTGTGGTAATAAAACTTAGTTTTCAGTCAAGTTTTGTTTCTTGCAATGAAGTCTGAGGCCCTACAACTGCAGCCTGCTGAGCTCTTGGCAGATTTGGGTGTAAAAAGAGAGACAGACAGTTTCATCACACATTGATTTCAAGATAACACTGCCATTTCTTATAGATTTGTCATGTGACAGAAGTCATATGAATAAAATTGAGAGTATTATTTCACTATTTTATTACAGTTCTGTTGTTAGTTTCGCTCTAAGCCTCTGATTTGTTGTTCAGATATAGACTTTTATTTAGTCCTACAAAAGAGGTCATTGTTTTTGCAAAAGGACCCTGTTTCTTAACTAGGAAAACATGAAGCCTATGCATCCTACAGGAACTGCAAAAAAGGCCTTTATGAATTTTGAAGTCAAATAAATGTTTCTGGTGGGGTGTTTTTCTGTTTGTTTTCTTGTTTTTTTTTTAACAGTTACCTAAGATTTGGGAAATTCTGGGAAATTATCCAGAATGAACATATTTTTAAAATACTCTGGTATTGTGTGAAGGATTAGAAAGACAACAAGGAGCAGTTATTCAGCCATCATCAGGTGCTGAGAATAAGAAGATGAAAGGCAGAAGCTGATGTTTTGAGTTTCTTTGCGAATTACTCTTTAGGACAGATAAATCTGTAGTGCTAGAATATATTATGTGTATATGTATGTATTCATGCACGTGTATATGTATGTATATGTACCTCTGCGTCAGTGTACAGAATTTAGTATATTTTTTCTTTTATAGTTCAAATATGGATGCATAACATGAATGTATAATGCATTCTGTTATGGTCCATATTCCTATGATAAAAAGTGTGTTTTTTTGCTTGGTGATTTGCCTGATTAATTAAATGATTTATTTTAGAGAAAAGAAAAAAAAAGCTGGAAGGAGACATTTAATTTTATTTTAAATTTAATTTATTTCAGTCTTAGAAGGAAGAAAAGTGCCTAGATATCAAATGTCCTCAAATAAAAGTATGTGGGTAATTTGCTATTGATCAAGAATCGCTTGCAGAAATAATAGGTTTTCATTTTGAAAAGTATCACTTTCTTGCAAGGTGAAGATTGAGCAGGACATAAAGGGTAATATTGACATGAAAATCCTTTTGTTCACTCCAACCTTTCTGCAGAAAAAATTACATGACCCCTTTGTACTAGGTGCTCTTTTCCATATTTGCATTCAGAATGTGCAACAGAGAATTGACTTTTTGCTAATTCCCAAGACACATTTTTTAGAAAATGAAATGCCTAATTATTTGCATGGGAAAGATGGTTTTAGAGAATGTACAAAGCGATGAATATTTAGAAAATCATAGATTTATAATGTCTTGGGTGCCATCCAGATATTTTTTAATGTTAACATCTTAAATTAAACATCTCTTTATTAAATTTAAGATAAGCCTGTGCCAGAACTTTTAGCTTGGATGTCCTTCACATTTGGAGCTTCAGGAGGCCAAATTTTAATTTCCATATCCAAATGTGTTATGACACAATGAATCTGTCTGTGCAGAACTTTTGACTTCTGTTTGATACTGGAGGTACTCCATGAGCCTGTGTGTTAAGACTGTAAAATGCATTTTGTACGTGGGACTAGTGTCTCTATCATCTTTTTATATCCTTTTTTGGAGTGTTTTCCAGGGTGCAATGTCAAAGGAGGGTGATCCAAGGTGACATCAGAGGGCTGTTAAATCTTGATGATCCTCTTTTCAGGTGGAAGCCCCTTTGGACAAGATGTCAACTTCTGTTCAGGACAAAGCAGTTTGTCAAGTCATAACTCCAGGGAGTTGGTAACTAAGCAACAGATCAACTGTTGCAAAACTTTGATCTCTTAATGATGCTCATTTGGGAGCCTTCTGACAAGGAATTCTCTGAGGGCTGGTGAGTCTAGAAGGAAGAATCTAGCATCAGAAATCTTAAAATAAAGTCTGTCAGGAGAGACAATGGGAGGGGAGGGTTTGTGAATATGTTTGGCTTGGTTTGTGGGGTGGTTTTTTTGGTTGGGTGGATTTTTTGGTTGGTTGGTTGATTTTCTTGTTGATGGGTTTTGCTTTTATTTTATATTAAAGATAACCTTTTCAATTTTATGACCAGGTAAGGAAGAAACAATTTGGAGACACTGTAGATAGACCCTAATTTTCAAAAAAAGCCCATAATGAATCCCTGGAGGAGTCTGACCTATGCCCTATAGTTATAATTCTTGAAGACTTGGAAGAAACTGAGATATTGACTGCATTTCTTGTTTGTCTTTGCTCTCTATCAGCTCAAATTCAACTGCCTCGATATAGACAATTAGTGCCATTTGAGATATGCTGGTTTATGAGAGACATCTTAACGGGACTGGCATGTATGACACGGCACCTAGAGTGCACTGTCGTGCTCCCCTTTTTCTGGAACAACAAGTGGACACCTCACAGAATGCACAAGGATGTTTCAAACAGCACTAAACACTTGTTTAGGCAATTGAATCCTGCTATATTTTTCATGGTCTTGTTCAAGTAAAATGTGATAAGCTTCAGCTGCACAAAACTCGTGAATCTATCTCTTTCTACTACTGTACAAACTCTGTTCTACCTCCTTGAGGAGATCACCTGTACAACAGTGTTCCTCAGACGGACGGATCTAAGAGGAAATAACCCAAGCAGTGTGCCAAATAAGCCACTAATGAAACTTAGAGCTATGAAGTATAGATGTTGCACGCAGGTCTAATTCAGTCTAATTGCAATGTTATTTTAAACCCAATTCAGGTATATATGTATCAGCTTATTGAGTTATTAAGCCCAATTTTCTTTGGTATGGAATTATATGGTAAAGATATATATATTCTACAGCTTAGGGGATCAAGCTAAATCCTTATATATTTATTTTTCCATAATGAATGTCCAAGATACATTTTTATTCTTTGTTATATTTATTAGATTTATTATACTTTATTTTCTCTAAAATATAACTCACTGTTCATTGCTTGACAGTGAGCATTGAACAATATCATCACATAAGATTTTAGATATTTTTTTTTCTAGGGATGAGGCATACCTCAAGAATGGAATCAAAAAATTAAAAAAAAAAAAAAGAAGAAAGACGAGAATATGGTAGATGGGAATGGAATGACCTGCACAAAAATTTATTCTCAAAACACAGCTTTCAAAGGATATGAAATAACTCAAACTTCCATATAGAACAGAAAGATGAAAACCTGAGTATTTAAAATTCCAAGTAATAATGTTTGTCCCCAAATTTATCTTGCTTTTTCCAGGAAAGTTAGTGATCTAAGGTTCATATCGACTCTCTGGACAAACTTTTCCTTGCCTGTTTCCTTACACTGTCACAACTGTAACAGCTATACTATATTAATCTTGTAAAGTGAAGATATATTAATCATTTCAATACATTATGAAGTACTATGAAAGCTAGAGAGGCAAATTTTGGAAATACAGGAATAAAGGACACTTTATGACTGCAAGAATAATTAATTTTTAAGACCTAAATAGTCTTGAAAGATCAGGAGAGTTCCTAGTCTTATTCACTGAAGACTTAAGAAATCACGTTTTAAAATACATAAGAAGGATGCATTTTAAGGAACACTATATATATATCCGTGTGTAAGGTAAGTCAAATCAGCTTTTTGGTATCATTTGGTATAGAATGAAATGCATGGTAACTTACACTTACATTTATAGATATAAAGACCTGAAAAGTCTATTAGGGAAATGACTCTCATTTTATAGTACAATACCAAGTGGAGACCTTTACTGAATAAATTTTGAATCATGTCTATAACTTGAAAATAGAATATTTTTATCAAGTTATGCAGTCTTGATCTAAAATGATAGGGACTCCATCACATCTTTTGATAGGTTATGCCAGAATTTAATTATTTTCCAGGTGGAAAAATACATCTCTCTCCACTCAGTCTGATTTTGTGCAGGTATGAAAAACTGATCTCTTTCTGCCTTTTTATTTCACATAAGAGAACTCTCTCTTAGCATAAAACTCCTTTTGAGGTAAACCTTTTTGAGGGGCAAATAGAATAGATTGATTTGTTTAATTTTCACCCTTGAAGTCAGGTTTTATTTGAGTTCTATAATTTTTGTCAAGTTCTGTTTAGGTTTTTTGTCATATTTGTTCTGAATATATTCATAATTTCTCCTTTTTTGTTCTAATTTCTCTGTTTTGAAATGAATCTTCAAATTATTAAAACCTACAGCAGCTGCGTAAATGTTTCTAATAATAGTCTCACTAATTTCATTTACAGAAGTAAATGAAAGAAATAACTACACTGCCTAACTATGGAAGGCCACATTTGCTTTGTAGCAAAAGCTTTGGTTTGAAAGTCTCTTTTCTAGAGGCAACGGATACCCTCTAAAGTAGGATTTCCTTTTCTGCTTTCAGATATATGACACTGACTGCACAAGAGCCTATTGTTCACAAACCCTAAGGAATTCAGTTTGGTCTATCAAAATGATCCAAATTCATCATTACTTATCACTCCCTTCTCGTGTCATACATGTTGAGCAACAATATAGCCTATTATTCACGAGAGAGTAATGTACAATTTGACAAGAGAAGGATAGCTGAAAAGTCACTTCAGGAGGCGATATTTCCAAAACCTTCCTTCTGATCTCATAGAATATAAATATCTTTGGTAGATGATCAGATGATCAGATAATCAGAAAATGTAGCTTAAATATGGAAAGATGGATTGTGTGTCTTCTTAAATGAGTACAATGCAAGGAGGTCATACGACATTGTTCTCTTTGCTCCTAGAGGAACAGAGGCAGCATGTAGGAAGCAAAGAACACAGTGAGCTTTGGCTCCATTGCGTTATGTATTAATAAATGTCTTTGGGAAAAACAGAATAACTGGCAGTGAACAAAGGCTGCTCGGCTCTGTATGACTGAGTTGCTCCAGGAAATGTTTCTGTCTCTCAGCTCAGTCTCAGACAGCTCTAGCCTGATACAGTGTAACCTTGCTAATTTATGAGCTTTTCTGTTCAGAATTGACTAAACTGTAAAATAAAGTGAAACAGCCAAATCTCAACTGTGGCATTCTGCTCTAATATTGATGTTTGCTTGATGAAATTATACAAGTGTAAAAACAGGAGAGCATCCTGTTCCAGAAGATACAAGAGAGGAAGAAAGAAGAGAAGATGAAAAATATTTTTTAAAAAGTACAAATAGAAAGTCTAGTCTGCAGAGATACCCAAGCTGTTTCATGATCTCAGAGACCTCAGAGACCTGGAAGTCTTCCTGAACCTGTTGTGTCTTGAAAGGTCTGCAAACTGTATGTGAAAGAGGGGCGATTGTGCAAAACAAAGGCCAAAAAGTGGTCTTCCACAAGGAAAGTAGTTTTAAAGGATTCCTTTTTCTGTGGGTTTTAAAGATAGATGAGCTCTCTTTGTGTGTATAAATGCCAAACAGACACGCTAATTCACTTTGCTGGTGGTAGTACTGTGAAGTGGTTGCCTGTGAAAACAGAGGAGGTCACCAGCAGGAGACAAATTTAGGTGACTGAATAATAATAAAGCCATATAGGAACCTCAAAATGCTGCAGAGGGTTTCAACTTTGTATCTCTGATGTACTAATATCATCAGTGTAGGCTCAATGGCTCATCCAACACCAGTCTGCTAGCTGGAAACACAAAAAGAAGAACACCCAGGACCAAAAGCAGTCCTGCAAAGACACATTAATCCTCTCAGCAAGGCATCCCAATGCATCCATGGATTTGGACAAGAGGACACAAGAGGAATGACCAAGTGTCTGTTGTACAGCTGTTTCACTCTTTCACTGTGAGTAGCAAACCTCAAATTTATCTCGGTCTCTAGCAGTGCTGCCCTGGAGGATTTTTAATGGTTTGTTTCCCAGTAGTTTTCCAGCTGTGACAGAGACCACTAACTGAATCTTGCACAGGTCCAGAATATGTTGGAAATACCTTTTCTTCTTGCTTTAAAAAATTTGTCCATTAATACAGAGTTCCACAACTGCATCATATTCTCAGCTACATTTTGGTTACAGAAGATATTCTTGCTTTCTAGGTCTTGCTGAATTTGAACTAAATACTGCTTACATCTTCAGCAGCATGCTGCTTTTTCATTGTTCTTTTTGTTTACCTTACTGTTATATTTGCTTGTTTTGCTGAAGAACTGCTCTGCATTGCTGTTTTATACTGTAACTCTTCCTTGCTTTATTGCTAACCCCAGCACTATACATAAAGAACTACTGCACAATGAATGATTAATCTAACAAATTTAACCTCTTCAGACAGATTTCTGTTAATGCCTTTATTTCACAAAAGTATTTTTGGAATGTGACTGAATTTTAGTCTGTATTAATCATGTACTGACTGAATTTTAGTCTGTATTAATCCCATACCTATGTGACTATTCTCTATTTGTAATCAGAACACGTTGGTTACTTGTGAGAGCTTAGCTAAGTTACATGTTATGTTTCTGTTCTGCATTTGGCTGTACGCACAAAAGCAGGCAGCCAACTGCTTGTGTGTATGTGTGTAGAGCCAAATTTCTGTGCTGGCAAAATTCCACAGCCGCACCACCAGAGAATTAGGCCCTTCGCATTCAGGTTTTGTGACTCTTTGTATGGAGTTTAACATTTACTCTCCATTAATGTTTATACCAGATCAGCAGGAGTGGAAAGAGATACCAGCGGAGCCAAATACATTTGTCTAAAAATTTGGTTAAGTAGTCATGGACAATTTCTTGAAATAATAAGCCTACGTACCATTTGTTATCATTAGTGATCGTTAGTAGTATTAATATTAGAATTGTTACTCTTTCTTGTGTCCAGGATTTATTATGTAGTGAGGCCTCTTAACTTTTAATGAAATGCTAATGTGTAAAGTGGTGTTTAAAAACTCTACTTTTCCCTTTAAAGCTGGCATTCTCTTAAAGATAATGACTGACTGTGGATATGTACTTGAGTTCAACAATAACTATTAAAGCTTTCAGAGAGCTCTAGAGCTGTAACTGATTTTCTTTTAATAATGACACATACCATTTTACATTGTTTTTTTTTCATATTCAGCAGTCCTTTCAAACACTAATTACTCCACAAAAAACAACCTTGCCAGATGGATCAATCATTATCCCTACCTTTGAGGTAAGAATAGAAAGAAATCTTCAGGCAAAGCTTTTCATTTTGGCTGCCTCAGTTTGGAGCTTGTTTCATAAAACCTGGGTGTCTTTATGGGGTGTTGAACCATTTGTTCATTCCTGAATGGAAGCTCTCCATACATACAAGGTCTTCTATGTTTTGTGTCTCTGAAGTGATGGATGTGAATCAGTTGGAAAAGTTGATTTGGGGCACCTGCCCTTAGAATTGTCAAAAGAGAAAAATACTTAGGTGTTTATAATTCCCACTTCTGGGCTCAGCTTTAGTTTTAATGTGCCTGTCACATAATGTGATCTATTAAATTTTTATGCAATGATTGTTCTGTTGAATATGCAACAAAATTATATAGTGTATGTATATATCAAAGAAATGTCAAACATTGTATAGTTTCCATTTCCAAATTTACACATGACATGGCAGGTGGTTACTGTCCATTGAATTGGTCTGTTATAAGCACATGCCTTATAATTTCAGAGACTCTTTATGTTCAAATATCTAATCAATGGCGATTAACATATGTGCTAATATGTATAGAAAGGACAAAAAGATTCACCAAGATTTTTAAAAGTCACTAGTAGTTTCAGACATGTAGTTGGAGGAGCGAGGTTCTCACTGGGTGAAATCTGATCATTTCCTAAAGACCTTATGAAGTTTCTTTAACTGAATCCCTAGATGAAAACCAGCTCTCTTCCCCACAACAGCTCACCATTTTAGAAAACTATAGTTTTCTAAACTATAGTTTTCTAAACTGAGTTATGCTTTTTATCTACTCTATCCATATACCTGTCTGGAATCTACAGGTACTGTCCCAATTGCCTTAGTCTGGCTGACTGCTTTGACATAGCCACAGTAAGAGGATCTCTTTGACCTACCAATATGAGGACTGGTAAATACATATTTAATAAGCTGTAATTTCATCATGTTTTATGTTGTTTGCATTGCTTCATATGTAATGCTGTGCTCGAGGCAAGACACACACATTTTGAAGGTCAGACACATTATGAAGCTCAAGGGTAGCTTTAGTTGCAGTGACCATGAAAGGGTGGAGTTCAAGATCCTTAGGGCAGCGAGAAGAGGGCACAGCAAGCTCACTAGCCTGGTCTTCAAGAGAGCAGACTTTGGCTTCTTCAGGGATCTGCTTGGTAGACTACCATGGAACAAAGCCCTGGAGGGAAGAGGGCCCACGAAAGCTGGTTAGTATTCAAGGGTCACCTCCTCCAAGCTCAGTAGTGATGTATCCCAACAAAGAGGAAGTCAGGCAAAAATGCCAGGAGACCTTCATGGATGAACAAGGAGCTCCTTGAAAAACTTAAACACAAAAAGGAAGCTGACAGGAGGTGGAAGCAAGGACAGGTAGTGTGGCAGGTATACAGAGAAACTACCTGAGCAGCCAGGGATCAGGTTAGGAGAGCTAAAGCCCTGATAGAATTAAATCTGGCCAGGGATGTTAAGCGCAACAAGAAAAGCTTCTATAGATATGTCAGTGATAAAAGGAAGACTAGGGAAAATATGGGCCTCCTTTGCAATGAAATGGGAGACCTGGTTACCCAGGATATGGACAAGGTTGAGGTACTCAGCAATTTTTTTGCCTCAGTCTTCCCTGGCAAGTGCTTGAGCCACACCGCCCAAGTTGCAAAAGGCAAAGGCAGGGACTGGGAGAATGAAGAACCGCCCACTGTAGGAGAAGATCATATTGAAGACCATCTAGGGAACCTGAAAGTGCACAAGTCCATGGGACCTGATGAGATGCATCCATGGGTCCTGAGGAAATTGGCAGATGAAGTTGCTAAGCCACTATCTATCATATTTAAGAAGTCCTGGCACTGTGGTGAAGCTCCCGCTGACTGGAAAAGGGGAAACATAACCCCTGTTTTTAAGAAGGGGAAAAAAGAAGACCCAGAGAACTACAGGCTGGTCAGTCTCATCTCTGTGCCCAGCAAGATCATAGGGCAGATTATCCTGGAAACTATGCTAAGGGACATGGAAAATAAGGAGGTGATCTGTGACAGCCAACATGGCTTCACTAAGGGCAAATTGTGCCTGACTAATTTGATGACCTTCTATGATGGGGTTGCATTGGTGGATAANGGACAGTGGGATCGAGTGTACCCTCAGCAAGTTTGCTGATGATACCAAGCTGTGTGGTGTGGTCGACATGCTGGAGGGAAGGGATGCCATCCAGAGGGACCTTGACAGGCTTGAGAGGTGGGCCTGTACGAACTGCATGAAGTTCAACAAGGCCAAGTGCACATAGGTCAGGGAAATCCCAAACACAGGTACAGGCTGAGTGGAGAATGGACTTGGGGGTGTTGCTGGATGATAAGCTCAACATGAGCCGGCAATGTGCACTTGCAGCCCAGAAATCCAACCATAGCCTGGGCTGCATCAAAATAAGTGTGACCAGTAGGTCAAGGGAGGTGTTTCTCTCCCTCTGCTCTGACCTCGTGAGATCCCACCTGGAATACTGTGTTCAGCTCTGAGGCCCCCAACATAAGAAGGATGTGGAGCTGTTGGAGCGAGGCCAGAGGAGGGCCACAAAGATGATCAGAGGGCTGGAGCACCTCTTCTATGAAGACAGGCTGAGAGAATTGAGGTTGTTCAACCTGGAGAAGAGAAGGCTCTAGGGAGACTTTACAGCAACCTTCCAGTACCTAAAGGAGGGGGCCTACAAGAAATCTGAAGAGGAACTGTTTACAAAGACGTGCAAAGATAGGACAAAGGGTAATGGGTTTAAGCTGAAGGAGGGTAGGTTTGGATTAGATATTAGGAAAAAATTCTTTGCTGGGAGGGTGGTGAGGCACTGGAACACGTTGCCTNGGGAGGGTGGTGAGGCACTGGAACATGTTGCCTAGTGAAGTTGTGGATACCCCATCACTGGAAGTGTTCAAGGCCAGGTTGGATGGGACTTTGAGCAGCCTAGTCTAGTGGAATGTGTCCCTGCAGGGTGGTTGGAACTAGATGATCTTTAAAGTTCCTTCCAAATGAAGCCATGCTATGATTCTATGATTCTATGAATATGATTCTATGATTCTATAATTTACTTCTTATTTCTGTAGGGGAGGGAATGAAGGGTCTGGCACTAATTGAATGGCTCTGATGTAACCTGAGCAGCTGAAAGTACTGACTTGCATTCAAGCAAGCAGATTTTCCAGCTGCAGTACTTTTATGGCAGATATTAGACTGATTTACAGGAATTTTCTTAATAGAGACATGCAGAAGATTAAGTTCTAATATAAGAAGTGAGTGTCTATTGCAAGTCTACAGTGTATGTTTTTTCATACAGAATTTGTTGGTTTTAGTTTTCATTAACCAAATTGTTAGTTTAAACAACATTCCTTGTTTATTGATTAATATTGGTATATAAATACAGTTTTTCACTGTGGTAGCATAATCTCAGATTCTGAATACACCTCAGAGCGTGTACCTATTTTCTCACAGAATACAAATTCATATGAGCCCAGAAATACAGGAATAAGGAACTGGCTAACATCATACATGTTCACCTCAAAAAAAGGGCAGAGACAACTGATCTTCACTATCACTGAACCTGGAAGCAGTAGAGGCATGTTAATGTGGTGATACGTGGTGATAATGTGGTGACAGACCCAGTGCAAAAAGGGCACTGCCTTGTGGACCAAGTATCTTGTCATGGATCTTGCCATGACCTATATGCACTTCTGTCAGGCAGAGGCTGCAGAAGACAACAGCCCTTGAAGTGCAACTTCAGCACAGTGGTCCGTTGCATGATGCTGACATACCCCAAAACAGTGATGTCTCCATCAGGGTATGATTGTAGCCCTTCCTTGCTTGCTATCACAAACTTCCAGGGGAAAGTAAAATGATGATCAGAACAACTACCAATAAAGAAGGCAACAAACAAACACAAAATGTAAAGAGTAGGGGGAAACTACCCTCATTAGCACTGAATATGAATGGCTGCATCTTGGAAAGCAAAGGAATCAGCTGCCTTGCCACTGCAGATAAATAAGGGTTATCACACCCTTAAGACAGTCAGGGTGCTTGCTCCTTAGATGGTTTTGAATCCAGAAATCATCAGAAAAATCCTGACTATGACTCTTCTGATACAAGTGTATCAGTATTTTATATCTAGTTTTCCTCCATTTTCACATGCCTTCCTGATGCTTAAATGTGAATTGAACCATGCGTAACAGAGAAAAAGCAATATTTTCAGCTGTAACCACTTATTCACATGTGAAGCCTGACAATCTTTTGCTAACACTTACAAATAATACAGTTATCTCCCCAATTCATCTTGTAGGCACACTCAAAACCTAGTAGGTCTTTCTGTCTGTAAAACAGTATCTCCCTCCTGCAATTCTAGCACACTTTAAACGGTTCTTGTGGCGTTTACCCTGTTTTATGGAAAAAATTGCACTACAAATAAAAACAATTTTCCCCAAAGTGAATGTGGTCTTATGCATAAAGTGTTGCTTGTTTGGTTGGTTGTTTTTGTTTGCTTGCATGTTTGTTTGTTTGTTTAATTTGGAAGTTATGTTGGAAAACTATTTATGTCTCCATTTTAGGATGATATCTGGTAACCATATTATGTATTTATACCAAGAGATGTCTTGTCCCTTTGGTAAGCCTTTCCTTCCAAGCCTAGAGTTCAGTTTCTATCGCAAAAGTACTCCCCTAAATGGTGTTGTATAAGTGGTCAGAGACTTCTTTTGAGATACCTCATGTATTTGGAGACAAGACATTTGTAGGTTCCTAGCTAACAAGTTCTTTCAGTGGTAATATCCAGAATAAACAGCAATATCCAGAATAAAAATTTTACCTAAATTGCACTCAAGGCACTCACTAATCTTGTCTGAACAGGTAAAGCCTAAGCACTGTAACACAAGGATGATGCATTTACACCTTGTGGTTGCATCCTGTGGTATCTGAGGTGCAATCTCCTTTTGAAGCTTCCATGCAGTTGGGATTTTCAAAGCATCTCTTTCCTTTGTGGAATCTCTGAGAGGCTGCACTTATAATTTCTGCTTTAACCCCTCTGTTGTTGCATTAATCATGTCTTTCTCTGTTTTGGTAGCCTAGGAACAGAATAGCTTTGAGAAAATACATGGCTGGGTGTTGGTTTTTTGGGGTGTTTGTTTGTTTGTTTGGGTTTTTTTGTTTGTTTTTGTTTTGTTTGGTTTTTGGTTTTTTGTTTTGTTTTGTTTTTTGTTGGTTTGTTTTTGTTTTTGTTTTTCCAGTCAGGCAGTTGGAGACCTTTGCATGCATAAATACATGCATATCGTGTGGATGTAAGCCCCATATCCTTATGCCACCAAGCTGTCCCTAGGAATTTAACATAGACAAGATCTTTACTTGCTTGGACAATTAGGGACATTAAGAAGTTCTCTACTGAAACATAAGTCTTCAAAACATGATCATAAGGGAAAATTATCAGTGTTTTTTCCTACACTACACAAGAAGTAATACTCTGAGGCTTCTGCTCTCAACTCAGATGATCTACTGAAAATTTGTATGTGTATTTCTGTTTTATTAAGCATCCTTTCTGTTGACAGAAAACATGGATACTAAGTCAAATAATACCAGTAATCACAGTAATTCAACAGTTCACTGGTCTGATAGACCAGTCTGTAGGTGGCTTGAGATGCTGCTAAGATTTTACAGCAAGGTATTAGTTTCATAAAGCTGTTTAGACTTACTGCAGATAAATAAGAATTTATCTTTATGGAGGATGATGTTGACAAGAATTAGGGATTCCACAGAAGTGACAAAAAAAACTGGATATTTTTTTCTTAACTTCTGATCTATATGTTATGAAGGTCCAAATAGTTGGGAGTACATATTCAGTTGTCCAATTAATATTATATATTTATTGGTATAAAACATTTAAATTCTAATTGGACCAATTTAAAGACACACAAGCTTCTTATTAAACAAGTCCTAATATTTATAGGAACCTGCAATACTCCATACATTACTAAAAACTCTTAGGGAATTCTGGAACTTCAGAAATGGCAACTGCAGACCTACTCTGGTTGTACTATCCTAATCAGAAGATGGTTAGAAACAAAGCTTTTTAAAACATTAACAATGCAAATGTTTAGTTACTTATTACCTTAGGTTCTTCATAGTCAAAAAAATGTTCTTCCTGCAAATTAACTTATCCCTTTTCATTTGTAAGGGTTGCTATGCTGGAGCTGGTCTGTGAGTTGTACTACATACTCAAATATGAAATATGAAATTATAGATGTTGCTCTGTTTAAAGTATCTCCTGATAACTTAAAAAAAAAAAAAAATCATCAATATTTTTTAAAAATAATAGCCTAGCAAGTAAACTGGAATTTTGCCCATTGAATAAGGTACTGGTACTCAAAGAAGTGGTTAGAATCTTGTTCTTCATTTTTGTTTCCCACATAGCAGTATATCAATAATTTGAAGCTGATAATTTCAAAGTCTTTTTGGAGTTGGTCATACAAATATTACACCTCTGAAAGCATATACACTGGCAGTCAAAGCACGTTGAAAGACTTCAGACTTCAGGAATGTTGCCAAGGTTTTGTCATATGAAATGTAGTGCAAACTGCAACACTGCAAGACACTGCAAACTGCAACAGGCACTGCAAGGAAGCTTTCTCAGTAGTTTATAAATAAAGGTATTGATTTGCTTATTTTAGTTGTTTTTGTTGGGGTTTTTTTGCTGGTTGCTATCATACTGCAAACCCATGTATAAGAAGCATATGACAGAGTGTGGCACCATCAGTTTTTATTTCCTCTTCGTGTGGGATTCTTTTACCATTGCCATTCATGCTCTCTATAAGAGGAGAGGAGAGAAGATCTAGTATTTTTTTTCATCCTGCATATCTGCTTTACTATTTTTTCTGCTTGTATGAAGGGGCAGAAGTATGCTGCATCCTACTTTCCCCCCCTCATTTGGAATTCTTTGGTTTCTATGGAAACCATGCATTCTATTGTTGTAGTTGTAAATTGGGGGACAGTAGTGCTCAAGCGTTTCATAAAAAGCAGTAGCACAAGTTCTCTGTGACTATGTGGAAAAGCTGGTTTGCTCCATGATACTTCTGTACGGAAGTGTATGCTCAGAAGTCATCTGCTGACCTTGGTATTCAACACCAAGTTACATATTTTATTAAAATAACTATTATATCTCTCTCAAGATTTCCTAACACATGAAGTCTTCAAATATATATTTGCAGTATTTACACCTGCAAGTATTTAATGAGGTGAAAATTCATGTTCATGATTCATCAAACCCTTTGATTTATATTTGTCAGTTGCATTATTTGTGCAGTGTATAGTTGCTCTGCAGAAATGTAATTGATATTTCACAAGAATTTTTGATTTCTGGCCTGGGTTTTTAGACATTCGTAAAAGCTGGAGTATAACATTAAAAACAGTAGGATAGTAAATCAGTGCCAAATAGCTAGCTATGACTGAATGCACCAAAATAACATATCGATTACTCATAATGCTGTAAATGAGGATGATTTAAACAAAGAATTTCTTAATAATTTCTCTGTACTATTTCTCTCTGTAAAAAAACAGATAGAAGGATAGTCCTAATGGGAAATAACTCCCTTTTCCAAATCTCAAAGTGTTTATTCAGAATTTCTGGAAGTAATTTCTGAACTATTTTAAAAATCTCTTTTAAAAATCTTAAAAAAGAAAAAAAAGAAGTCATAGAGCCTTAAACTGCAGATTATATTTTATTTCCATTTTTGGATCAACCTTCATTTTAAAGCTGAAAATATACAACTCATTTCTATTTACTGGACAAATACTGCAAAGATATCATCATTGTCCAACCAAAAGTTAGCCATGGCACACTACCCTCCCCCTGCCACATATGATTAATGAGTTTAGTATAAAAATCACAAGACACTTTGAGAAACTAATGCATCCTAGTTTCTTTCTAGATACCTTTTGGGTTTATCTTTTTTATGCATTGGGAGGGGGGATTTTGGGGGGGTGGGGTTTTTTTGTTTGTTTGTTTTTTCAATACAACTTGGATATTTATTTAAAATTACCTTTTAGAAAATAAAAATTAAAATGGGAATTTCAGTGAACAAATTTATTAAGAACTAACTCCTTTTAAAGTGTAATTATAAACAGAGACCCATAATAAAGCGATTGCATTTTAATAGCTCCCACAGGGAATGATTCATGACCTTGTGCTCTAACTTTTTATGTAGACAAAGTAGGAAAATGGCATTGAATTACTGCCAATACAGGTGCAACCAATACAAGCAGGGGAGAAGCTGTCAGTAGTTGTGATCTAGATCAGTTTTTTACTCTGATAAAAACCATACATTTTAGTAATATATAAGGTCCTATAAGTTGCAGCAAAAGACAAAGTCCACATTCCTTCAAGAAGAACTTTATTCTGGAAAATAGCAACTGAAAAAGTGATGGGTACCATAATGGGACCAAAAGGCAAATATAATCCTGATGTATATAAACATGAGAGTAGGAGAAGAAAGAGACTATATTCTTTCTGATCTTCATAATGGCATGAATACTTCTGGAATTCTGTGTTCCTGCCTTGTATTGGTATGGGAAACATTGAATATTGGATAGAATTTAGAAAAGCACCATGAAATGTATCTGAGTAGAAAGCCAGAAAAACTAATTTTCAAAAATTATTTATTTTATGAAGAGAAAAATGCCAAAGAATAATTTTGGCAAAATAACAAAGAATAATCCTAGTTTATATATATTTATAAGGAAAAATAACGATATAACAAAATCCAGTGACCTGCAAACAGAAGCTATATGTGTTCAGTAGCAAGAAGCAAGGTAAATATTTTCTGCAGCAAAAATAATTAACCACCAGCAGAACTTGTCATGGTCTGAGACAGATTATCCCCATCACTGAAAATGTTTATATGAAGGCTGAAAGGTATCATTTTTTTTAAAATATGGGGTGTAGTTCAATTTAAAAGAGAAATTAATTCAGGAAACTCTTTTATGAGGAACAAAATAGTCATAATAAATAGCCTCAACAGTCCCTTTTCAGTTTTTAAATCAATGAATCTTGATTGTTTTAAAAATCATTGCTTTATGCTTTCTCCTCTTCACTCACAGTATTATCAATGCCTACATGTATGTGTATGAGTATGTGTGTATATATATGTCTATGGTCATGAGTGCAGGTTTTGGAGTTGGCATTCTCCAGTAGTCTCTTACATATGGATGTTTTCTGTTTGAAGATCAGTATTTTTAATCCTCAGCTTCTGAAGGAAGTCCCTGGAGAAGATGAAGGTGGGTCTGGAAGAGAAGACCCTCCAGAATATACAACAGCTAAAGAGAAACTTTCCTCTAAAGAACCCTAACAGGGGAATTGTGATATCAGGTGGACAGGTCCAGAGGAGCTAAGAAATGTATGGTACATTGATACAGACTTCCTTAATTAGGTTCTGATTAAATATTTGTACCTTAATCAAATACAAACCCAGTGGACCCATGACTGTGTCCCGTCCCACAAGCACAGGTGGAAGCCTTGAGCTGTCAGCAGCCCGAGCAGTAGAGTACCTAATTGTACTAAGCTCTTATTGCATTGCCTCAACACTTCATTCCATACTGTTCTACACAACAATAATGTCCATGCTTGCTCATGGTCAACCAGTGGGCCTGTGTACAAGTGCTTCATCTGTTTGAGGAAATCTGATTCTTCCTAGCATCAGCTAGTTAATCTTTAGGAAGCCTTAACTAGATGTATGCACTTTAATGATCTAGGTATTTCTTCCTCTTTCCCTTAACAAAATGGCAAATGTATTAAATTCTTCTGTGCTCTATAGTCTGCCCTCAAAATACATTACTGACGTTACCCACCGGGCTCATCATTTCATGGGACACTCTGCAAATAATCTATGGGGTTACTGTTACTGCCATGTTTCTGTATTATCTCAAAAGATAATCTTGCTGTCTCAATCCTAACCCTTCTCTTCTTGCTGTCCTTTTCATTTTAAGGTTTTTAAATAGCAAAATCAAAACTTCATGGTGTGTAACTACTCAGAAATAGGGTCCATTAAGTGAAATTTAAAGGAGTTCTCATTTTCCAAGCTGGTGCTTTTATCTCTCCAATAGCTGTCGTTTACTAACAGTCCAAAGCAGGCTTTTCAAAACCGTTCCTATAACACTGGTCAGAAATTATCTTTAAGCTTTTGACAGATGAGCTGAATTCAAGATATACTCTTCTGATTTCCTTCTGCAGGCAATTTATATGTCATGGTTATCAGAAAACTTGTGTATTACAGGAACCATTTTTATTGGATATGATTGAATGCTAACTTAAAATTTTACCAGAGTCATTAAAAGTGGCATTTTTTGAATGGACTTTTGTTATAAGATTTTTTTAAAAGAGGACAGCTAAAGAAATGCTGATACTTTGAACAGCAATCTGAAAAGTTTGACCACCAAGACCATCTTGAGGTCCTTTCCTGGGATTTCCAAATTTTTAATTTTTTAAATTTTTAAAATGTAAGTGTTCTGTTAGACAGTTAATAGTATGAGTTATCATTTTCCATTCATAAGAAATATTCTCTAAATCAGTAACATTTTACGTGGCAATCACTTCATGCAAGAAACTTTTTAATATCTTCATAAACATTAGTGTTTATGATATTCTGAGGGAAAAAGTTTACTTATTTCTTAATCTAACCAGTGTGTAAATGAGAACTAAGGAAAGAATGTGAGGATGAGAACACATTATTCTTGAATTTTTTGTCTGCATCTCATACTGGTAGGTACCAAGAACAGGTATCTAATGTTAGGTATGTAATATTTAGCCTAATCTGAGTGCAACACATTTAGCTAGCCCCCTCCATTGTTATTAAAAGCACTTTTCATCTCAGCCTAATATTTTATTGTATGAAAGGTGAGGAGAAATAAAAGCTTTTTTAGTAAACATTTAAGTGCAGCTGCATTATTTTTCTCATTTACTTTCCATATCTATGGTGTTCTAGACTTTTCTATCAGAACTCCACTTGATGGAGGCAAGAATGTACTGAAACAAGCTGAAAATATGCATCAGCACTCTAAACCACATAATACAAATACAGTTGTTCTTTTCCTTACAGTGCAGACTATTCAAAGGAAAAAAGGACCCTATGGAGAACCCTCATTAAGAATTCTCTTCAGTAACTGAATCTTGCTGTGCTCTTCTTGGGAAGAGCAAGGACAGAAGATTCTTCTGAAATGTTTATGGCATTAAGCAAGACACTCACCTCTCCTGGCAGGGCAAGGCTGCTGATAACAATTTTCTTTCTCAGACTTCTGTTGAACCCAGCCCTATAAAAGCACTTTCTTAGGAAACCAACAGACAAATACAGTTTTCCTCTTTTTTAGCTTTTAGATTCCTGAGTACAGCTAAAATACCTCACACTCCTCCTATTACTAGTTTCAGATATTGATGTGTAACTTTGGTTATTCCATGTATATTTGCAGCCATGTTAGAAATGATCTGTTCTGCTGTGCTTTGTCCATATAATATATATGAATCCTGCTTAGCCCTACAGGCTTTATCAGCCTCATGGAAGCTGCAAGCAAAAAGTCAAATACAAGCATATGTGGGTTTAGTATTGAATGTTAATCAGTTATCTTAAATTCATCAATTCATCCTCCTTTGCTCTTCTTTAAGTAAAGTTCTGGTAGTAGGAAATCATCACTTGTTCTACTTTGATATGCATCAACTCAAGACCAAGAAATCCAGCTAATCATCTGCCCAAAACAAGGATGTCTTTGAAATAGCCTTTGCTTTGTAGTAATCTGATATAATTAACTTTGCTTTCTGCTATAATCTATATATGCTCTACTGTGTTGAGAACAAGAAAAACAACCTCTCAGATAATACAACAGCCTTAAGTCATCAGCTGGTAAAGGTGCTTTAATGGCATCCAGGGAAAAAGGAGTTGTATAGGACAGTTATGCACAAGAAATAGGTCTTGAAACATCAGCTGAAGACAAATGAAACATGTTAGTCTCAGTCTGGAATAGACTGGAACTGACTATGTTTGTATCTTTCTGCTAAAAGAAAATTCTGTGATGTGGCTACTCAAAGAAAAATGTGTGTTAGAAATGACAGATTCACCACTTCTTCCAAATCTTTATTAGTGACAAGATTTCAGTGGGAAAAAACCTTAAGACTTGTTCATTCTCCAGTTCCTTAAAATTTATGGTCAAGCTAAGGCACATACAGATTCAGAGATTCAAAGATTGGTAGGGGTTGGAAGGGACCTCTAGAGATCATTTAGTCCAACCTCCCTGCTAGAGCAGGATCACCCAGAGCAGGTTGCACAGGATCACGCCCAGGTGGGTTTTGAATATCTCCAGAGCAGGAGACTCCACAACCTCTCTGGGCAGCCTGTCCCAATGCTCAGCCACCCTCACAGTAAAGAAGTTTTTCCTCATGCTCAGATGGAACTTCCTGTGTTCCAGTTTGTGCCCGTTGCCCCTTCTCCTGTCACTGGGCATCACTGAGAAGAGTCTGACCCTTTCCTCTTGACATCCAGCCTTTAGATATTTATAAGCGTTGATGAGATCCTCTCTCAGTCTTCTCCTCTCCAGGCTAAACAGACCCAGCTCTCTCATCCTCTCCTCATATGAGAAATGCTCCAGTCCCCTCATCATCTTTGTAGCCCTCCACTGGACTCTCTCCAGTAGTTCTTGTACTGGGGTGCCCAGAACTGGACACAGAACTCCAGATGTGGCCTCACCAGGGCAGAGTAGAGGGAGAGAATAACCTCCCTCAAACTACTGGCCACGCTCTTCTTAATGCATCCCAGGGTATATATCTGGTGATTTCCAAACTTAAGATGTGTACAATAACTTTTAAGGATCACTATTTTATCTTGATTTGCCTATAGCCTAAGTTGGAAATAACAGACAATGAAAAACTATCCAATAAAAACTGCTTCTACATATAGAAATTTTGCTGTAAACCAGAATATATTTGTTTATGTATAAAGTGTTCATACTTCAATCTGAAACAACTGAAAAGAATGCTGGAGGAATATCTTAATTTGCTGCAATGTTCCGTTCCATTCTTAAGGAAAAAAGGGATTGTTTTTTTAGAGCAAAAATATACAAAATTACACATTTCTTTATGACATCACATAAGAAAAATATAGCTTTTGCAGATATATTCTGCAGTACAAAATAATTAAAACTCAACTTCAAAAAATTCAGAAAAATATTCAGAAGAATCATACAGGTATACTTGCCATGTCATAGTGTTCTCCATTGTAATATGTTACTTTGTAGCACACAGTCCTGTCCTATTTCATTCACACAGAGTTTAGGCCTCTAGTTCTGCAAAGATTAATGGATGTGTACACTCTTTGTACACTCTGAGGAGTTTCATTGATGCCAATGGAGCTAGTTGCAGCACAGAAAGTTAAGACAGCATTAATCTTTTCAGGATCAGCCTCTAAGCCTATTATATCAGGACACAAAATTAGGTTAGATTGCACTTTCAGCAAGGTTAGTGAAGCCCTGTTGCCTAAACCATTGTGGTGCAGCTGAAAAGAATGGTAGATTTTGACACAATGGATAAAATACCTTAAGGGAAGAGTGCACTAAGAAGGCTTACAGTGTTATTATGTAGGATAATGCAGGTTAGGCAATTAAATCATCTCCTTTTTGGTGAAAGTCATTATTCTTTTGAGTGATCATGTGCCAGAACCAAATCTTAATGGCTCATACTGTATACTTGAAAATGGTCTGACTCATTTCAGCCAAGAACATTCTGTTTATTTTCTTAGTTCTAACATTATCTGATACTGAAAAAAATGACCTTTAAGTGGTCCCCAGTGTACTCATACTCTTTGTTCTAGGAATACAAGGAATCTTGAGCATTGTCAGCTGAAAGAGTTTTTTATATACTTTATTTTTAGCAACACCTAAAGTTCATCCTTCTCTGACTGAAAGTATCAAGATTAGAAGATGATCAAAAGCTGAGGCAGAGAAGACTTCAGGAGCGAATCAAAATTTGAAATCTAGCATTGTATATAGATTAAGCTGCCATTCAAGCTGCACTTATTTATACTGTGGTTTGTAGAAGTGATTATTATGGAAAGAATAACGCATTTAATTTTCTTGCAAATTACTTTGTAGTACATCTTATCTCTCTGAAGTCTGAATAATCAGAGAGGGGATCAGTTATTCTTTTAAAAAAAAGTAATGGCAGTCTCCTATGGAGTTTAGAAAAGGAAAATTTACCCCAAAATGTACTGTTCAAAGTAAAACTAGGAATACATTTGCCGGAATTAGTTACTCTACAAACTCTCATCTGGCATTTTCTCCAAAACTGTCGATGTTGACCAGTGACAAAGATGGTCCAAGCTGCTGTGGGCCTGGCTGAGTCCCTGGGTTTTGCAACTGTCTTGGGTAAATGCTTTCTCTTGCCCAACGGTCAGTTTTCTCAGAGGAAACAGAGATTAAAAGCACAGGCTTTGTTTTTTTAAATGTTTGAAATCAACTGATTAAATGTTTTATACAGGAATTAGGTGCTATTATGCACTTTATGTCTCATCCAATGTCTTCGTAACACTCCTGAGAATTGTGGTAGCGTTGTTCTTATTTCATAAAAAGGGAGCTGGTTCAGCCAATTCATCCATTTCATTTTAGACATATACCTCAGATACAGACAAAGCTGGGACACTTTTTCTTTTAGTTGACTCCAAAGGGAGTGTAGACAACCAACTCAGAAATATCTACACTATCTGTTGGTAGACCATTATTGGTAGACAGTACCTGTGCTGTTTTTCAAACTGGGACTAGGAAAAGTGAGAAGTGCACAACTAGAGTACTTCTGGGAAAACACAGTGGTGGCAGTTTACTTGTCACAAGGGACACTAAAAGTGATAAAGAATGAAGCTTTTCAGCTTATCACTCACAAAACCATCCTTCCTTTGTCTTCAGTTCCCTTCCATTTGGTTATGAAATAAAACCTTGCGGCAGTATTGTCTGTTTGGGTTTTGTTTCATAAAACAGATTCATTTTTTTTCTGCTTAAAGAAAGATTTGCCCTGTCACATGGGAAATCCACAGACAGATCAGACACCACACCATTGACCCATGCCATGTGCTTTCTCTGTTATATTCAACACTTGCATTTACAGCAAAATTCACAAGAAGATTTTAACTTCCACCAAGCAACTCCTCTGAAGGAGCTATTAGCCTTGTAGAGGTATCTTGGGGCTGATCGACCACTGCCTAAGAGGTACTACTAGGTAGCAAAGATCTGATTAAATCCCCTTTCATCTTAATAGGCTGTTTTAAATATAATAAATTTGTTTTATGTTAACTGAATCTAACCTTTCAGCTCAATATAACTGAATACCAACTTTCTCCTTGTGTGTTCCATGAGATATTATATTTTTTTCTATTAATAGTGGAGAAACTACTAAGTAATACTTTCAATGACTTTCTACTTATAAGCTGAAAAGAACTGATTTCTGCTTTTATCTTTTATTTTACAGTCTTGCCCTAACTGTCTACTTTTAAGATTTCTGTAAATTAGATTTTTGTGTTATGGATGGTAGAATAAGATAAAGAGCCATGGTTAATACCCAATTGTTCTTTAATTCTATGCACATCCATCTCCTTTTAGCCAGCTAAGTTTTCATGTAACTAAAATGTAAAATGTTATGGAAAATATTGTAAAAACAGATATATCGAGTATTTTAATCTTTAATACTTGTCTGTTAGTAGAGATTTCATTAAACTTTACATTCAAACCTTAGGTTGTTGTTGGTATGTTGCCCATCTCTACCCATTATCAGATACTTAAAGAATAATTTATTACACTCTGAAGAGCATTCACTTCAAATAAAGAGGCTAATAACATTGTTAAGGTGTCAAAATTTAATGAATGAGAAGGTACAATGAATATTTGAAGTGTATTAGACAGATGCAAAAAGGTTTTTATCACCATTTAAATTATTTGAGACACAAAATATTTCTGTTCCTTAATCTAAATTCTAAAGTGAATGTGTTGTGATTCATATAATAGATTAACAAGTACCAGCATACATATAAGATTTTTGTGTCATCAAAGTTGAAAACTTTTCAATACATAGTTTATGAAGTATGTGTACTGAGAGAAAACCACTCATTTTTTCTGTATAATGAAAGTACTTCGGTCAACACTTGGCAAAATTCAGTGTAGCTGTAATTATTTTGATCTGTAATCAATCTGTAAAATAATGAGATCAATGCTTTGTTGCTGTTTTTATCAATAAAGAAATGATAGCATATTCCTATCACTCTTCAGAAAGACATCCAGAATCTTAAAATCAAGTCAATATCTAATTGCATACAACATACAATGTAGATTTAATTCAGTAACAACTAAAGTAACCACTCTCAGTTTTCATTTGAGACTTACCACTTCAATCTCCCTTTTCTGTCAGTGTCTGTTAACTATTACTGGATATTGTTGGAGATATTTGGATCTACTTCTATGTGCACTCTATGAGAGAACCAATGACTTTCTTATCTTTAGATTCTGAGGGGGGGGGAAAAAAAGCTATTCTTAAAAATACAAGAAACATGGATGTCAGAAGCACAGCTAGCAGGTTGCTGTTTGAGAGGAGGTCAGCTACTGGAGGGAAAATCTATGAGGATATTTAATCTATAGTAATAGCACATGTATACAAGACCCTCACAAAATGTTGTGGAAGCTACTCTTTTTAAAGGGTGACCACAGTAGATTAAATTCAAGGTGTAACAGCTAACAGTCATGATGTGGGGCTAGAGCACTCACCAAATGTAAATGGACCAAAACCCAGATCCCAGAGGTGAGTACATCAGTACCTGAGGCAGCATTTAAGTGTTGATGCAGCATTTAAATGAGTCTACCTGATTTAAGGTCACTTAGGCCTAGGAGCCTGGTTATTCAGCCTCAGACTTGCTTGCTTTTAGTGGATTTTCATGTTTGACCAGTAAAGCAACCATCAAATGCAGATACATGTCAGATATGCATACAATAGATCAAAGATCTGGCCTACCAAAATTGATATTTGCCTGTAAAGTGATGGAGATCCCAGAGTTAAAAAGCAACCATTTCGAATTTATTCTTATTTGCTAGCTAATGAATTGGTTGCATTCAGCACTACAGCAATTATCAAAAATAACTCTAAGTGAATTTCCTGTAGGTGATTTTAACCTTAAAATACAATGTATACAGGAGAAAATGGATGAAAACATTTCATATTGAGACATAGTGAGGAGAGTGATAGTTTCCTAACATTGCTGATTCTAAATCCCACAATACTGTAGAAGAGTGAAAAAGTTTGTGGTTGGCACACTGTGAGAATGATGACAGCAAAGTTAGTGTTTCTCAACTGATTTCACATCTGGAAGATAAGTTATTGTTTTATATTAAAAAAAAAAGCTTTAAAGCTTATTATATTGCTTATTATTGAAGAGTTTATTGAGAGATGCTGATGGAAATAATGACATTTAAATTATTCTTAAACATATTTTAAAATATGAATATTAAAATAATTTGCTAAATGATTATTTGCTCTGACCCTACCAGAGGTCATGCAAATCCTGAATTAATTTCCAAAGGTCACTATTTCACCTAGTGTCTGCTGAGTGCTTGTTGGATTTTCTATTTCAATCTCATAAAGATATATTAATTATTTGTATTATTTTAATGCCTATTATGTCAACTTTTCTAATTTTGTATACACTTACAGAAACACATAAATTGATCTGTTAATTAATACATATCATAGTGTTATTGTTTTATTAAGTTTAAATTAACTGCATCAGTGAAATGCATAGTTAGTTTAAAAGTTATCCGATTTATTTTCCATGTTATCTAAATTGTATATACTTTTAAAATAAGAAATCTTACTCTGTGGCTAAGTGAAATTGTGTTTATCTATTCTTTAATCACAGTTTATGTATGTGAAAAGCATAACCAGAATGCACTAATTTAATGTAGTCAAAGTACAATAAAAGCACTGTGGTTTTCAAAATGGTTTCATGCCTACCAAGTCAAAGGGAAAACTTGCTATGTTCACTAACCTTGAAGCTTAGTTTCTGATATGACTGAAAATAATTGATCTATTACATAGAGTGAACCTTGCTTTCATTTCTCCACATGTCGGGGGGGTGGGGGGGAAGGGGGTGTGTGTTTGTGTGTGTTTTTCTCTTCATCTAATGCCATTTCCAACACTGTCAGGAGATCATCCCTATTGATCATTGTTTTAAGACTAATACTTCCCATTCTGTTGTTACAAATGCAAGTAGTTGTCTTTTATTTTTGCTTTTGCATGTGTATAGGCATAGGATCAACAATAACTATTTGTCATTCTTAAGAAGGAAAGAAAAAGAGGAAAACCCCCACAATTCATATCATTAAACCTTCACTTCTGGTTTTCAAGTCAATTTCCCACATATAGGTTTCATTGAAACAGAAAACCTCCTTGCAGCCAGCATTCATTTCTTTCACTATTAATTGCCATTCATATGAAATCCCATAGGTTAAAACACTGTGAAAATTGATTTGTGACTGAAATACAGTAAGCTTAATCCTATTCTAATAACAATGACATATTGCTTCACTACCTGATGGCAGAAGGAAAAAGATCATCTTTTAGAAATGATGTCACTGGGTATTTGTATTTGTCATTCCAGACCCTTTAGTTATGCTATGTTCCTACTCTTTCAAAAAAGCTGCATCTTATGTCCTGTATACTTAGAAACATGGTGTAAAATTTAACAAATGGCAGTTGAATAACTGGACGTAAAGATATTCTGCTGATTAAAAAAAAATCTGAAGTGTTCTAGGATTTTTTTTTTTTTTTTAGATTTTTCTACAGGATTTTCATTAAATGTCTTCTATCTTTAAATTCTGTCAACTTCTAGTGGAATTTCTAAATAAATCCGTTAGCTTCTATAACAGCTCTGTCCCTCTATTTTGTCATTAAGCTCTACAAGGTCTTCAAGAACATCATCTAACATTAGCACAATATTGCAGAAGTAAACATGTACCAAGACAGATTTTTTTCATATGACTTTTAATTAAGAAAATATTTGAACGATTCTACGACCTCCTCAATGTCAAAAAGGAAAATTTTGCCTAAGGGTTAATTAACATGCTAGAGCCTTTATGACATTACACATATTCATTTTATGTTGTTGGAGTTTTGCTAATAATAAGAACTATTTCATATTTATGTTTATATTCAATTTTTTATTAATTTTTAAAAAATCTCATGCATTTTCTTTTACATAGTTAATGCATACACCATCATAGAAGGCACAAAAATACACTAAAATTAAGGTTATTTAATGACTTGCTATATTTTGTTAACTCAGTAGTTAGAAAGTTGTGTGTGTTTGTTTGTTTTTAAAAAAGTAAATGTCTAGTCTTGGTGTATGTATGTTCTTTGACATTTAAAATTAAGACTTTTTCATTCTGGTAATCTCAGTTGCATGTTTATGCGATATTCTTCATATAACATTTTTTTTAAATTATTTTGTAAAGCAGTGTGCTATTATGTCTATGCCAGAAAAAAATCTTGTATCATTTAAATACAATTATTTATATACAGATAAATAATAGCAGGCTATATGCATATAAGAGAAAAAAATTATATGCAATCAGAGATAGCAATACTGTTAGTAAAATTGTTTGAGTATATATATTTATTGTTATAAGTCATTTAAAAGCTGCTTTATAATAATCCTGACAGATTTTTATTTTTCTTTTTTCTTGAGTGATGGATAACTGACCATCTTTAATAAAAGGACAGGCACAATTTGGTACAATGTTCCCACAGCTACTTGCTTCTTTTTGAAGGTCATGCTTCTTTATGCACATTGTTCATTCAACACTGAATAATATACATGTAGAAACCCACATCAAATATGGTTTATTAATTCCTTTAAAGTTTTATAATATCCTGCAACTTAAGCATTTGATATCTTGTTTTCAATTTAAAATCTCCTTCCTTCTTCTTTAGACAGCTGTTACATTGAGATGGTTTGCACATGTGTTCATGTAAAGGAGGAACCACAGATATTATGATATCTAATTTGGGATTCGGATACAGCCAAAGGAATTAACACAAAAGGTAAGTGACTACCTGTCTTCTCGTGTCTGCATCTACAGGTAGGTGTCTGTCTGTGCATGGGTGTCTTAACTCTTGTAGTCAAGGGAGAGCTGATCAGTTCTGAGCACAGACAGTGGTCCAGTCAGTCCTGAACTGAATGAACAGCCAGGATGCCTCACTTGCACGCAGACAACTACATTGAGATGTCCTGATTGCAAACTAAGTCTTGCTTCATTTTCCTAACCACAGGGTTCAGTGCCATTTTAGAAGCCCTAGGTTAGGCCATGATGCCTCCACCTGCTGCTTCAGAAGGTGTGGATCCTTCCCAAGTCCCGTGTCATGCCCTCTAGCTCTGTGTAGACACTCCAGGAATGGTTCAAATGGTGCTAGATCCTAGGCAGGAACAAGGAGGCCCTGGTCTTCCAGACTGGCAACTGACCTGCCTGGTGGTTTAAGCATCTGCAGAAAGACATTTATAATACCAAGATCTAGTCAGGAAAAACATTAGAAAAATATCCTAAATTCTTTTATGTAAACCTCAAGGAACTGACATGTGACAAGATGCTTTTTACAATTCACCCTTGGCTAGAGGGTTGGATTAAATGTCCGTAAAACAACAAAATATTGTTATGTGGAAAACACCAATAATATGTATTATTCTACATTTTTATATAGCTACATTATATCTATCTATATTAATAGATAGATAGCTCCAAGATAGGGAACAACCTCAGAAAACAGCTTGGAAACAAAAATTTTTATTTTAATTGAGAAAAGTTGGAAGTCTTGTCTTGTATAGGTATCCAGGCTGTGTGAGGGGTAAGCTGAAATGAATCAAGAAGGCTCCAGGTTTTCTTACAAAGTTATCACTTTTATAACTATTCATACAAAAATTTGGGCCAAAAAACAGGTATATCAACACTCTCACCAGAGAAAGCATTTGCATTTTATCTGACCCTTGAGTCAGAATCTTTTCTACCTGTGGGACAGGAGACAGGTCAGCATTTCATGCTGTCATTTGCCCTCAGTATTGAGGCTGCTGTTAGATGGAAAAGTGCCTGACATTCCCTAGCAATGTTTATTGTGGTATTGATGTTCACTAATGAAAAAAGGATATAAGGTCAATTTATTTTATGCAGACCAGAAAACAGTTACTAAGGATAACTACTTTTGATCATGTACTCCAGACTTTACAGCTACCTCCTAGCAGTCAATGATTCTGTATTCATGGCTCATAAAAAATAACATCATCTCTAACATAGCTGGAGAGGTCAGGTGAACTGTACTTAAGAATGTTTCTCACGTATATCTTCAAGAATGCTAATCACTCAACACTGATTAAAATCAGAGAAGCTGCCCACTTTGGAAAAATAATATATCCTGAGAATCTTTAAAAATGCATGCAAAATAGTTGCACAAAGATGAACCATTGTTAACTGGAGGTGAGACAAAACCATTGTCTGCACAGTTTTGACTTCTTGGCATGCCTGTCTTATACAAATCTCATGTGAATGTATTTATAAATCCTTCAGGTTGTATGACTCAGCACTCAAAAATTAGAAAAGGCCAAAGCAAAAGATAGATACAAATTATGCCCCCATTTAGGCAGGTATTACCTGATCATGCATTACTTTTTCTAGATAAAGTTTTGCATTCATACATAAGCAGAGCATTTTATATTTTCTTTCAGTGAGGTGATGAGAAGTCCGCAATCCCAGTGTGGGATAGTGTTCTGTAAAAGTTCTTCACCCTCAACTTTTTTACATACTGCTCCCCAGGACTGCTTTTCATCTGAGTAATACCGTGTAGTGTATTTCAGGATGGCCCCATGTCAGGGCCCTGAGGGCACTAAATAGGTCTGAATGGCCCTGGCCAACCCCATCTGTGATCCCCCACCCATGGGCCCAGAAGCCCCATTTCAGCTCAGCCCAGGACCTCTAATCCTTGCTGAGCTATGCTGATAGTGTCTCCAGCTCTGTCTCCAGCTCCTAGGTGGACCCCTGGAACATACAGCCCTGCCTTGTGCTGCTCCTCACCAGGTTCCCTGGCTCTGGTTCATGGCTTACTGTTGATGGACACTGTTACCAGCACCAGGCTCTGCCTGCCACGCTCAGACCTTGTGGGATGGTGCCCCACTGCTAAGGGCACTGGGGTCACCCTTGGCTCCCGTTCCCTTGGTGAGCAGCCGGGCCTCGCTGATGCCTGACATCCAGGTATCTGAGAGTAAAGAGGAAAACCGTTGTATTTCAACAGTAGCAAGTACCAGTGTCATAAAGATTTGCAGAAGTAAGGTTGCATTGGTAACTCCTGCCTTCACAGCTGAAGAGTTTTCCTTCTTAGATTCTACTCTGGATTCTTCCTGTGGCATTTTTTGCCATTAAAAATATCCCCAAAATAATACAGAAGATTTTCCTGTTTTAGTCAATTAAAGGCTACAGAATAATTGCTACAAATTTGAGTAAAAAGAGTACATTCATTTTTCAACTAAAATTTTAAGACTTCTCCAAAGATGCCTCTTTTTTTGGCTTCTACACTTCCTAGAAAAATATTTCTTGGATTCACTTTTTTCCTTGGAAGGCATTATTTTTGAAATTACTAAGGGTTTTATTCCTATGCATATTATGAAGGGTTTAGCAAAACCTTTTCTGAAGACTTAGACATTCCTTTTAGGCTTGTATTTCAGTGGTACTTCCTTTATTCTTAGATCTAAGGGGGGCTGGAAATCATTACTTGATCATATGCAATAATAATCAAATCAAGGTAGAAGATCAGAGAACACACACAAATTTCTAAATAAAAGGGATAAAGCAGCCAGGAATCTTCCAAATGTACAGCCTCTTCAAGTGTAAACTTCTGTTACACTTTAGCAGCCCCCCTTACAAAGACCTCCTAAAGGAAGAGTCTAGCCCTTTAAATTACATTAGCATTCACTCTACTGTAAAGCACACGCACATTAAGTCATAAGTGTGCCTAAAGTGTTTGGGTTTTTTTGGTGTTCCCCCCCAAGATGAACTAGAAAGCAGCAGACTTCCTGACATTAGTTTTCATGTTGCTCAACAGTTCTGACAAGCAGATGTGAAAGTTCAAGTGTATCGTGGTTTACAAAGCCAGCCTCTGGCTTGCCCAGTCACAACTTTGCCTTAGCAATGTGAACAGGATGCCTGCCTTGCTGCTGCGTCCTTTTCCTGCACGTCCAATGTCTCTACACTCAGCTGTTTAAATGCAGTGCACAAAGAAGTTTCATCCTGCTACACCCTGCAGTACAAGATTCCCCTCCATCACTTATAGACTAAACTCAAGAGCCAGCAAAACATAATTTGAAAGTGGAATTAAAGGCTTGGATTTCCTCTTCTTAGAGATAAATGTTACCCGGTATGGGTTTTATTTCTTTTCAAAAGTCAAGCTGAAATTCAGCTGCTGCAACTGTATTCATCCCTTTGCCATCTCAGCAAGTTTGTCCTGTGTAAATAGTGTGATCTTAATAAATAAATACTGAAGCACAGCTGGTGTTGGCAAGATATCACTGTTAGTTTGCTGCAGCCCTGCTATCACCAGTGGGTGTTGCTAATTATTCTCAGAACTGGGAAATACAGGGGAAAGGAATGCAGAGGAGAGTCAACAGAGGTCAGAACAAAAATAAAAGGATGTTTGCCTCAGTCCATAGCAAAGACATCTGAGCACCATGAAAGGCAGGCATTTCACCAGACTTGGTTCTGAATTGTTTCCTTATCAAAACAAGATTTAACAGCCATGGTGGTATAAAGCTGCAGCTACATATTTGCTGCTTAAAATGCATACCATTTGTTTGAGAGGGAAAGAAATAAAAGTTGAAATACTGAAGAAAGCTAAAAAAAAAAAATAATTAAGCCTACAAAAGCCTTGAATGAATGAGTCAGCTGGAAGATATAAACTGGGTTTTTTTGTTGTGGGTTTGTTTTTTGTTTTTGTTTTTTTTCCCTCCTCTGCTTTGCTGGCAGTATGTTAATAATATACCTTTGGACATACTAGTGGTAAATTTTGGTTAGCTGCCATGAAGGGGAAGCAGGTAGTTTTCAAACTTTATATAAAGTCATGCAGCAGAGAAGTAGTGTGTGAGATGGCACTTTTCTAGTTAAAAATTATTTTTTATATGTTCATTTTTTTAATAGATGACAGTTGAAGAGAGTGACCACTACACTTTGTGTAGATTGTTCTTGCATTTGCTTTTCAGACTGTTGCTGCCTGTCAACACTGATGCTTTTTTGGCTTGCAGGTGTGTTATTGCCTAACTGAGCTGAGTGCCAAGTAGCTGAGGCAGTGTACAGCCCAAGTTTTCTTGTCTAATTTTGAAAAAAAATGTGTTCCAAAATTAGGGGGTAAATTTATTCCTGTATTAAAACTGTTGAGTGTATTAAACAGACGTGATCTTAACTGTGTGACTGACAATTTTAGACAGGGTAAATTAAAACGCTGTATTTGATGGCAGTCTTCAAACACAACTTGCATATCAAAGTAACTTCAGCTCCAGCTACTGTAGAGGCAAAACTACAACACATTTTCTGGTTATTTCCTTTTCTTATCATTCAAAATGCATTTGAAACCAAATAAGATGCTGAACGTGGAGTCTCAATGATTTGAATTAACTTTCCTAGCCATTCATAGTCTACTAACTTACAGATCTTCCGAACACAAATTCTAGAGATCATCAAGGAAAATATTGAGTAATACTGAGAATATTAAATTAAAAAAAAAATGAAGAGGTTCCAATAAAAGTAATGCAAAGGTTAAAGTCTAGACATGCAATTATGTGAGGACTAGAAAGAACAAAAGTTAACTGAGGAGACAGGAAGAGCTTGGACCATCGTATTTATATCAAGGCTAGTAGGCTGGGAATAGTAGAAAGTAATGCAGTAAAGGCAGAAGTACCTCTGAACTTCAATTGCAGCTGAAGGGAAAAGCTGAAGAGGAATGTGAAGGAAGCATTAGAAATATGACAGTATATATGTCAGTCCACTAAACATCCCTTGCTTAACTTTGAGATTATTATGTTATATTTAATACAGATCATCTTAATTTGAGCAGTTGAGAGAAACTGAGACAAAGTCTTGTGAGCTTTGGTTATGTATGTATGGAAAACCTGTAGGGAGCTCAGTCCATTATAAAAGGAAATTCATAAAACTGTTTTTGGTTTTTTTTCTCCTTTTTAAAGAACTTAGTTTAATGTGTATATCATGTAGAATACTATTGTAAGACATGATATAGAAGTGTGACTTCAGGTGCTACTTAATTCCCTTGCTAGTAGGCACAGAGCTCCTGGTTTGAATACTCTTGTGACTGTTATAAATAAAAAGTTTTGACTAACTGCCTCTCCACCACTGAGACACGGAAGATTCCCTCAGGCTTTTAATGTGTTTGGAATAGTTAATTAGTGAATGCTACTCAAAAATGAATCCCAAATCAGTGTTATTTCCTGTTTTCCCACTATCTTTTTTTTTTTAAATGGTGTCTGAAGTGATAGGGCTGCAGTTTCAGATCTCATTTGGTAATTGAACATTTTTATTTACTGGTAGGCTGTTGCTTCAAATGAGAACACAAACTGGCTAGGGAGTTACCTAGCCAACATAATGTGCATAGCAGAAAACAATAAAAATAGTTTAAAATAGGCCCAATGAGGAAAGGCTTCATTATGATACCAGAAGAGCTATTAATCAGAGGGGACAGTTCTCATGAGGCAAGGAGAAAGCTCAGGCATTTAAATTGTTTTTTCTCAGCTTTAGATGTGGATTAGAGCTTTAAAAACCTTTCACTTACAGCATGTTTAGTAGGGTTTGTGGAAAGTATGTGTGTAAACAGTGTTCTGAAGTACGCTATATTCAGAGTGGGATTTCAAAGTATATTTTAAATGTTACATGTTCCCTTTAAATACACTTTTGTGTCACTGTGATACTATGCTATCTATTTGGATTTGTGATGCTTTGCCCTTTGCAGCTACAAGCCAGGAGCATAGCTAGTTCTAAGGCATGGTCTCAGCTGTGGAGGCAGTGAGTTATGCCTTGGTAAATCAAGTTTCCTAGGATGACCATGAAGCCATAGCTTTCTAGAACTGCTCGCTTATGCCTTGTAATACATCAAGAGAGATAAGACAGTTTCAGATTATAGGGGAAGTTGGAGAGAAAAGGAAGAGTTGATCTTTAACAAGAAGCTAGAGGGGCCTGGTGATTGCAACAGAAAACAGGAGAAATGCTTTAAACCATGTGTCTGCTTCAACTACTGTAACAGAGAGAAAGTCATTTAGCTTTCCATTGCATGTTACTTTTCTCCAGTACTGATCTTGGAAATAGCAGTTAACACAAGAAACAGATCTTGGACCGACAAGTGTCTGAAACAACCTTCTTGGCATGCAGTGGTAGCCAAAACAAAACAAAACAAAAACCCAACCAAAACCAAAACAAATGAACAAACAAACAAACCCAACAAAAAAACCCTCAACAAACTCAGCAGAGTTTAGAGTCATCAGGAAAGCTACAGGGAGCAGGACAGAGAGAGTTTACCACACAGGACTTTGATGTACTTATATCTTGAGCTTGATGGGCTGTTCTGCATCTCAAGAAGGACACTGGAGAAAGCAAAGGCACAATTAAAATGATGGAGGTGATGGAACAGCTGGCTTATAAGAAGAGAATAAAATGTCAGGGACTTTCCAGCTAGGAGCAACGTGTGAGCAAAATTTACAAAATCATTAAGATGGCATGAAAGAATAAAGAAGAATCTTGGTACAAGAGCCTGTAGTAATAAAACTAGGTGGCACTTCTAGAAAATTGTAGGAGTTTAATTTAAAACAGATAAAAAAGTATACTTCTGCTTGCTGGTAGTGAGCTTCTGGAATCTTCTGCCACACGACGTTGTGGTTGCAGATAATATAGACACCCACAAAAAGGACGTAGGTAAATTATTGGACAGCACGTCCATGAAAATATACTGAAGAGGCATGGATGTGCCCTCCAGCATCCTTACGGCAACAATTATGGATGATAGGGGAGTACGTACAGAAAGTACAGCAGGAAGTGGCCAGGCTTTTATGCTTTTCTTCAACAGCTTCTCTTACAGCCACAATCTTTATCAGATTCAACTTAAACAACAGTCCAACAAAATCTTCAAGCCCTCTCAGAGAAAGGTTGGGGGAAGGTTATGGAGAAAAGACCAAGGAGAAATCAAGTGACTAGATGTGCCAGGAAATGAAAAAAGGGAGGGAGTGTGAGATTCAAAGGATCAAAAAAGTAAAAAAGGGAAGGGTGAGTGGAGGGACACCAACAAGCAATTTCACTCTCTGCAGAAAGCATCCAAGGAGCCAGCAGACATTGCCTAGCAGAGCTCTGCCCAGAGGTGCAAGAAAACAAGGAAATGGAAACAGACACCATGGCCACTGACATCCTCTCTGTTGAGCCTCCACTGCCTGGTGCTGGGAACAGCCAACCTAACCAGGGCCAGTGGGCTGATGAGAAGGCCACACTGCTTGCAGGGCCCTTGAATAGGGAGGGAGTTAGTAAGAAAGGAACGATGGTGTAACTTTTAAAAGGCATGTTTAAGAACCAGGTTTGGGAAAGAAAGTGCTCTAGCTCTCCAGGAGGTAAACAGCGGATGGGAAGGGTACAAAAAAAAGAAGTTGCAGGGAAAAAGCACGAAGACTGGGGAGGTGAACGGGGAATAAGCACCAGAATGAGGGAAATAGGAGGTATGTAATTTTATTTCTTTTTTAAATGAATGTTGCTTGAAATCACTGAGTTGTAGAAGGGGAAAAGAAATGTGAAGCAGGGAAGAGTAAGGCAGTGTGGTTGAATGTGTGGAGTACTGCTCTGCCTCTTCCTGCCTCCTTTCAGAAAGCTGTTCTGTGAAAGGGCTGTAGTGTATTCAGGGCAGCAGGATCCAACTTTCCAGAGAAAAAGTTGTTGATGGTACACCAAAGAAATCTACACCCTGCAGTCTTTGGCTCCAGCTGCATGAGTACAATCTGGATGCACTAGATAGTGGTGGTGTTCACAGAGGTGGCAATGGAGTGTGGATGTTTTGCAGGGGGACAAGCAGGAATGCAAGAATGTAACCAGCAACATAGTCCTTGTGCCACAGACAGGTGTTGTCCATTGTGGTGATTACTGCCATGGTCACCACCCAAACGATGCGGACTGTGGCAGTCTGATGTAAAATGAATATTACACCTCTCTACCTCAGCCTCACTGTAAAGTGATCTAGAGTGGATGAGCAAAAGTTCAAAGGTATTTTTGGTAAGGAAAGGAAAAAGTCAACTCTCTTTGAAGACTCTGTAAGGCCCTGATGACAAGTGAATGTCACAAACACCCATCTTGACATGGGCAGGGACAGGCTGGTGATGAGGCAGTGTGGACCAAGAACAGAGCCTGCGGAGGCAGGGTAACGTCTTGTGAGACCACTCCTCTATTACTGAAACATGTAAATGAAGACCATCTGTTCCCTGTGTGCCATGTGCCTGTGAAAGATCACCACTCATTTGGTCAGCCCTGAAGGGGGGCGGGGGAGGGGGCGAAAGTGGGACCCCTGAGACCCCCACAACCCACTGACTCATTTCNGGGACAAGACCTCAGTTTTTTTTTTTTTTTTTTTTTTTTTAGCAAGGAGTTGCAGGTGATGAGATGATAGTAATTATCATGCTTGACAGAAATTCCAACCTGAACTTTACAGAAGGCTTTCTTTTTAGGATTCAGTCCTAACTGAAGTCCTGAAGCTACTGTATTGGACTCAGCCTAAACAGAATACTCCCAAAACAATCAGTATTTACATCTATTGAAGAACATATCAGCTTCTTTAATAAACATTTTTACACCTATCCAGTGTCATAGCTGGGTTTTACTTTTGTCTTGGATTTTTTATGAGAACATGACACAATGATGACAAAGGTCCTCCTCATATTATTTTGGTTTTTTTGACAGCAGTGTGGAGTTATCTGTGCAAATCTTGGCCTTTCACCTTTCTTTTCTGCTTCATTTTCCAGAAACTGGAAGATCAGCTTTAAAAAACCAGCACTTGTTATGCAGATGTGAGGTGCGGTAAGCTTTTAGATACTTCTGGATGCAGAGGAAGATGAGGTTATTTTTTCATGAGTTTGTATTTTAAGAAATGGTTTGTGGGATAAATACGTGGTTTAAAATTATACTACGCACATATAATATTGTCCTAGCTTGATATTATAACTTAAAAAATACATAAATGTGTCTGAATTGCAAGGATTTCCTGTTTTTGAGGGACTGTTTTGATGACCTAGATAATTACATGGGAGCCTGAAATGTGTCCTGATTTCAATATAATTATCCATCTACTCTTTCAATGCTTTTCCTCCGTACACAATAGCTATGGGGCTCAGCTGCTTCAAACTATCTGCCACTGAGTTTAATTAAAATCCTCACTAGCACAATGTGCATCAAGATATTCAAAGCCATGGAGCATCCTGGCTTGTGCAAATTCCCCCAGATGAGTTCAGGGGCTGGCAGTCTCCACCCCCAAATCTTCATTTAAACATATGGATGTTCAGGGGAGAGGATAAGAAAAAAATATTAGTAGCCAGAAAGTGAAGATTTCAGTGGTTATAGACAGAAAAGAATCTGGTAAGTTTACACTGTGTTGCATAACTGTCCGTCTCTTCACA
The DNA here is from genome assembly GCA_013400195.1 of Aramus guarauna. NCBI lineage: Eukaryota > Metazoa > Chordata > Aves > Gruiformes > Aramidae > Aramus > Aramus guarauna. The sequence goes on along the minus strand of VXBL01005328.1, from coordinate 274,934 downwards.
ATTCATGTTGCCTTCTTTTAAGGTAGTAACTATGTCAGTGCCTTTACTGAAGTCTGACACTCTTGAGAGGTAACGTCAACTCTTCTGCTTTCCCAAAAGTTCTAAGAAAGGTGATGAATAAGATGATGGATGATATCTAGCAGTTCTTAGATTTCTTTCACTGTAGTCAGTTTTAGATGCAAAAATGGCGTGGTCTGTGGGTTTCACTTCATCAAGTCTTGCTGATGGTAGTTCTTTCCTTGGTATAGTTCAGAGTCCATTGACACGGGCCATTGCTGGCACAGGCAGCAACGCATTCCTGAATGTCTCCATGCACTCATCAGGAAGCCTCAAGATATCAGAATGGAAAATTTCCTCCTTCTGGGCATTGCAAAATTCTGTATGTGTACAACTGCCAATATTATAGACATGGATGTTGGTGACAAAGACAGATGTGGATAGAGCCTATGATTTAGTCAGTGGCAAACTCACAAAAAACAACTGGGTTTTCTAAGTAAAAAGTGCAAGAGAGAAAACCTTTGGAAATCATCAAATGAAATTAGATTTAAAGAGAAATCATGGAAATAAAATCACTTAGGTAGAGTAGTTGAACAGACAAATGGAAATGAATAGTGTGGAACACAATTTCTTAAACTACCCTGTAGGTTACAAAACATTTACTTAGAATGTAAGGTGATTTAACTTAATCTGACATTACAGTTTCAGAGAGGAATAAGTATAGAATTGGGTTAAAGTGTATGAGAACACAGCTAGTCTATGTAGTTTACAACAATTTAATTCATTTAGAGTAAGATATATGAGCATACGTGCTGGCCAGTGGTCTAAATGTAGATGTGGTTCACAGTATAACTCTACGTGGTAAGGGAATAAGCTTAGCTAATATCTATGAAAACCACTTTCGTTCAAGTTCTCAGCAGCAGTGGTAAACGCAACAGAAGTTTTCTTTTCTTTATAAATGATTACAGGCAGAAAGAAAGAAAGGTGCAGTAATAAATGAATTGAAGCTTTAATGGATACTGACAGTTTGGAATAAAAGCTAGAAAGGTGGCTATGTGCAGTAACTAACCTATGATTTCACATTCTGTAGATTTTATGCCAGTGCTTGTGTGACTTCTGATATCTGTAAAATCTATCCTTACTGTATCTTTCTTTTTCTTCATTGAAGTTAATCTAGCTATTTTCTTTATGCTGATTGACTGACATTAGCTATTAAGAGAAAAATTAAGCTGCTGAGTGAAAGAGAGAACTAGAAATTCTTCATGAAGGATTTGGAGCAGTTTCCAGTACTGATCTTTCTAGTTAGAAATGTACACATGCCTGGAGGGCCACAGGAATGGGGTGGAGATTCCTACAGTGAGGTATAGTATTGAGGGGAGAGGACAAACTCTGTTTTCAGTTCCTTTGCTTTTTTCTAGTGTTCTGAAAAAATGGGGGAAAAAGCAGTGAAATATTTATGTTTCATCATTTATACACATACATACACATACACATACGTATTATATGTATACTATAAATAATATATGGTAGTTGTAGATTAATAAGAGGGAATTAAATTGCATTTGAGGTGGGATAAACCCCTCCTTTGATCCAAAACCTAACTAAAATTAAAGTGAATTTCCAAATAATATATCATATAATAAAGTGTCTGACAAAAAATGGTAAATGTTCAATTCTTTCAATAATTCTTGAAATAGCTTAATAAAGTTGAAATAAATTCATGAACATTTTTGAAAACTTGTTCATCTGAAGTTTTCTGGTGTTTTGTTATGATTGTCTATGGAGCACAGAGAAGAACAAGGCTGGGAAGAAGGGAAGAGATAACATATGAAAAAGCTTCCTGATTTCTAGTATTGACTGCTAATGAGACTGCTAATTCATAAGCATGGAAGAAGATAAAGTTGTGTTTTGCTTTGAGATAGTGTTGAACATACATTTTGTAATGTCTGTCAAATATATCCACTGATTTGTATGGTTGTGAATTGTCTATCAAAAGTTCAATACTTCCTTAAGCATATCAGCAACTTCTAAACAGACAGTTGTTAAAAGACAAATGAAGAAACAAACCAAAACATTTTAGATCTTTATTTTTTCCAGTTTGCGATGTAACAGTTGAATTGCATTACTTAACTTTCAAGCATGCTATGAGGTAAAATGATATGGTTTCATTTCTGTGATTTGATGGACCTTTTAAAAATAGCTAGATTGCTGGAACTCAGAAAAGCTATCTGATAATTCAGTATTGGAATATTTAAAGTCATAAACTGAAAATTTGTGTTTTTCTTAGTAAAACTGCTAATTAAATCCAAGCAAGTGAATAGTCATAAAAGATATGGCTGAAAATAATTCATTCCAATAGTCGAGAGAACAACTTACAGAAAACATTTATACATTCGTTATTTCTCTAGTTCAGAGTTAACATTTTATTTAATTAAAGTTTATTACAAGTTAAATACTGTTTTCTACACAGCTTTTACATAATGTAAAATATTCTCTCCTGCGAAGAAAAGTGGCTTGTGTTATGAATTATGTCTTTGGCTTTCTGTAGGTATCAAATCATTATCTACAAAATAGTCCTCTCCATTTGTATATGTCAGAAACCTGTGCATGCAAAATCAATCATGATTCCTATCACACTGCCCTGAATCATATCTTTATTAGATTACTTCAGAGCTGGATGAGTCATAGTGCAAGACAATCACTGCAGGGTGGGAGAGCTGCACCTCATGACATTGGCTGGACGCCCTGTTTAGAGCTGTTCTCGCTTCTGCTTTCTCCAGTGGTTGGTATTGGCTACTTCAGGTGTTGCTCTCTTCCAGGCAGAGTAGCAAACCTACAGAATGAATTCAGTTTGGTAAAATACTCCCTTTGTTTGTCTTTTTACATATTGTATGACTTCATAAAGAGATAACTGCCCACAGGCATTGGTTTCTTGATTTTGAGTGACTTCTTAAAGTATCTAAGAGTTTTGTATTTCTTAACTCAATAAGCTTATATTTTAATACTTGAAAACTCTGAGCTGTACAAAAGATATTAGAGGATCTAATTACGAGACGACTCACAAACTGAGCCACGCTACAGATAAAAACCTGGCTGTAAGGAACTGCAGCCATTGAATTAGGTGGAGATCAAATTCACATGCATTATATGAAATTAGTGCAAATTTTTAGACATGTTAGGATAAGTGGAATCAAGCCTTCCCATAGGCACTATTTACCCTATTAGATATTCTCGATGTGATACTTTTTAAAAACAGAAAAGAAACAGCGGTATTCATAAGAGCAGAAGTTCAAAGTTCTGAGTGTCTACTGCTAAAGCACCTACAATCAGAAGTCCAATGTTTAGAGCACACTATCCTTTTAAGTTATAAAACAACTAACTAAAGTATTTTAATTGTGGTTTTTAAAGATTACTGGCCTTGTTCCCAGATTTCACTATGGTAAGTGAGCCACTGATCTTTCACAGTCATCAAATACATGTCATAAAATATTTCTGTCAGTGCTATAGGCTTTTCATGTTCTTATTGTACAAAAGTAAGGATGTCTGGTGTATTTAACTTAAACCTTTGTTTGCATAGCATGAATTTACATGCCTTCTATTTGCATCTATTTTGTCTCACCCCTCATAACTGCTTTAGTTTATAATTTTTCTTCAAAAAGGCATTTTTAGGGCTTGAGATGCTGTCTTTAGTTAAACCAGAGCTTGCTTTAGATAAATAGGATTTACTTTTCCTTTCAAACTTAATTACTTTTCAGAATCATGATCAATTTCCCGCCTTGCTTGCTTGAGGGGAGTGACACTGTAGGAGACCCTTACGTATTTGCTTTGTAATAAGCCTTTATTCATACACTTCAGGCTATACAATCAGCTCCTCTGCACCAGCGCGTGTGCCTGTGTGTGTGGCTGCAGCCGGAGGCCTGCAGATTGGAATGCTGATGACAGGGTGCAGAAGTGCTGAGGAATGAACCTGTATTCGAGGAAAGCAATAAGTTGGCTGCGAGTGTCCACAGCTCTGATTATATAAAATTAAGCTACCTTTGATGGCCTTTCCTTTTTTTTTTTAGTAGACATTTCCTACATAATACCCTATCTGAAAGAGTTTCACTCTGCTGTTCTCTTTTTCACTTGTAGTGAACCAGGAAAGTAATAATTTCTCCTCTAATAAAAAGGCAAACTAATTTGAGATCGTAATAGTTAAAGTAGGGTGTTTTCTTGTTGGAACAATCGGTTTCATGTCTCAACTTCTGGCTTGTGATCTTTGTCTGGTTTAAAATAAAGTCAATTTTAAAGCACAAATTCAGTTCCTAGGGAATAAAAGTTTATGGAAAGCTACAAATATTATCTATAGCTTTGCTATGACAGTAATATTTCACATGGCCAAGGAAGTAGTTATATTTATATTAATAGAAAAGCCCTTTTTTCTAGGAGAAGCATGAAGACTTATGGCGGGGGAGGGGGGAGGTGGGGGAAGAGGGAAGGAGGAGAAGCATTAAAGATATTGCAATCCCACTGGAAAACAATTTAGTTTGCACATTACTGCTTCTTAAAAGTCTGCTTCTTGTCAATTTTACTTGGTATCCAGAGCAATTTTCATGGTTGGACTTTTTTAAATGGACCATAACATAACCATTTAGTAAAAGTAATAATCTTTGCATTTTCACCTAAGTGTCAGTTAAAAGAAATGGATAAAACAGAGGCCCATATTCAAAGGTCTCTTCTTGAACACAGGAAAGGTTCTGGTCCTTATCCAAACATGGTACCTTGTAGACAGCTTGATTTAAATGTTAAAGCAAAAGTAAACATTTGTAAGTAGATAGAGCAAATGATCCTTCGTTGCCTCTTCCAACCCTATTTTGAAACTACTTTCTGTAGTTTTGGCTGCTTGTCTTCACAGTAGGACAGTAGAAGAATATTTTGTGTTTGCTTTACTGCAACCTCAGATACAAAAAAACAATTTTTACTAAATTCTAGTATTGTGCAAACCAAATATGAAAAGCAAACATTAGATTAAATTGTGTATCTATTGGGATTTCCAGCTCAAGAACTGTAGTGTCTTAACTGATGTAACACGGGTTGCCAAAAGGCTTGGTTTTGAATCTTTCCTGTAATCTGTCTTGAATCTCTCCTGTAATCAATTATTACAAAAGTATTCAACGAAGGGCTTCAGACATTCTAGACATGGAAAGAGAGAATGTATTAATTACAAGGAGTTTTTTCCTACTGAGTCTTTTATACTCATCAGATGTTTTAAAATTGTATTTTTTATCTATTTAACAATGAGTCTTCTATCACTTCCCTTCAGCTAATGGAGTGCATTGTAACAGGAAGCTTTTCCTGTTGACTTGATCTAAATTTAAATTACTGCGTGCCTTAAACCATGGGGTGTGCTGTCTCAAAAGATCTGACATTTCAGTCCGGGAATAGGGTGGCACATCTGTGAAACTGGATGAGCTGTTTTGTTCTCCAGAGAAGGGTGAGGGTGGCATAACAACTTGACTAATTGTCCCTTGAAAAGCACGCCAACTTCAAAGGAGCAAACATTTCTGCAGGAGGATTATACAGAAATAGACATTAAAGATCAACTTGACTTACTGATACAATTAATTTTGTCCACTTCTTTCCAGTGCCTGTTAATCTTCACATAGTTTTAAGGATTAGATAGGTCCACACCAATATCTTTTTGTAACTCAAATATAGTAACTCCTTCATATTTTCCAACACCAGATCTACTGATGTTTATGACTGGTCTTACAGCTTTTAGCCTATTAGTCTCTATTTTCATTGCAGTTGGGTATGTACGATCTGGTCTCTGCTCTAAAGCAAAGAAGGATCCTAATCCTTGCATAAAACCCCAAATAGATCCTAGTCCAACAGTCATATATAAACTATTGCTCATTTGGATTATATATATTTTTTTTTTCACACGCATGTAAAACCTAGGAAAGATACTCATGTTTTGGTTAAGAGTCAGTAGTTCTTATTTGCTTTAAGATAAACTTAATTCTTTGACTTAAAACAATATAAAACACTCAGGAATTTTTTCATGGAGGTTCTTAAAATTTTTTCTGGGTGTAACTACACTGATGTTTACATTTGATAAATTTATGCAATTTCACTGGTAGTGTGCAGCTGTTCCTTTCTGTGGCATGATTCAAACAGTTTTTCATGAAGCTAATAGTTACAGAGAGTGTTTTTTAAATTTGATAATGAAATAATGGTGGAAATGTCATGTTCACAGTTACAGCAGGAGAATGAACCACAACCTGAAAAAAGAATAATATACAAATAAATTATTGTGATATGAACATAGCACAGAAACTTGTCTTGCATTGTTTTACCTTTATTTCTGCCTGTGATTGTGGCCTCTTTTCATTTTTTATGCAAATTCTTTTGATTTCTATTAAGGTAAGTGAGGTAGACTATAAAAACATACTGGAAAGTAGTGCTAAGAAGTATTGACTCCAGTTCTTATTGGGCATACATCAGTGACATTTAACTCCAGTTCCCATCAAGAATGGAATGGAATGGAATGGAAACGAGGAGGGAAGGAAAGAAGGAAGGAAGGAAGGAAGGAAGGAAGGAAGGAAGGAAGGAAGGAAGGAAGGAAAACAGTTGTCCTTCTGACATTTCAAAGAGAAAGAGCTCTCAGAGCTCTTGATTTCCACTTTTCAGTCATTTAAAGCACTGCCTTGGAACAATGGATCTTGCTATATTTTGAAAATAAGTTAGTGGAACTTGTATAAATGAAATTCCCTGACTATGTAATAGTTCCTCAAGCTACCTATGGCAGGAAGACTTAGATCATGAGAATTGCAAGCAAAATTCTAAATCTGTAATTCTAAATTTGATATCTTGCATTATTGTCAATAGACAGAGATATTAGAAAAAACTTAAACTAAATTCCCTGGTATTTCCATTAAGCAACAGTTTCTTCTTTATTTTTGTTTGCACAGCAGATGTTTTTACGTGCCACTGGTGATTTTACTTTCCGTTCTGTGACTTAGTGAGGCAAAGTAGAAAGGCAAGAGGAAAGAAATCATTTTATTGCTTCAACCTCATCACTGCAGTGTGGGAATTCATCAAATTCCCATTTCCTCTTGTATGGATATTGTCTGTTTAACATTACTGCTCACATTATAATTACATAAAGATCCTTTTATAATTTTGACTCAAGTAGGGGATCACTTTCTCTGTGGTATGTAACAGGAGGCCAAAGTGAGATCCTCAATAAGAGCTTTGTCTCGGCTCTGTCAGTGGGTCCAGGATTCTGTGCAACACATTTGTTTAGAGAGGAGGACAGGAAAAAATGTGGAGATCATTATTTTTGCAAAGATATTGGAAGAGTTGGTGAACTAAACAATCATGCATCAGGATGCTGCATGCACTTTAGCATTTGAGTCTTGATATTTTTGGCAAAAACATTTTTATTAAATGCTATATTATGATGGAGGAAACGTGAAATGATCTTTTCTTTGTTGAGTGTTTCTAATGCATTTACTTTTATAATATAGTAGGACTGTAAATAACTGATTTTTTTGTACGCTTTTTAGTACACATCTAAATTCTCAAGCATAGTACTAGCAAAGTCCATAGATTTCCTCTTGTCAGCATTTCTGTCACTCAGCATATTTGATACACGGCTAACTTCTCCATTTACAACTTTTTCAGTTGTAAGTCAAATTGTACAATACTTTGTGCAATTACAAATATAGTTAACTATGCCCAATGTTTTTTTCTCAGTGAGACCTGAACTTTTTATTTCTGAACAATGAGGAAGATAAATACACACCTTTACAGATTATCTAGAGGCAGAGGTTCATATGAAAAATAGGACAAGCCTGCACCTCTTTTTAATAGCAAAGGAAAAATTAATTTTTAAATTCCAATTCACAAGTCTTTATTGACCATTTTCAGTGTTCATGTGTTTTCTGTGAAACATCTCATAATTTACCTCTTATTTTTAAGTATTTCTGTTTCTCAGCACTCAAAGTTATATCAAAATTCTGATGTCTTTGTTTATGCTGAAAAGCTCACACTTGTGTTTGGGAACTGCATATAGGGAAGAAAACCCCCAAACCACAATGAACGCTGTAGCTGGAATTCATCCAGGTGAACTCAAATGTTCAAAGGTTCTTAAATGTTTAAATCTCAGCTAATCATCAGAGTTAATGGAAAGGAACAGGAACCTTTTCAACTGAACCATTTGTTCAATGTTTTATACCTATTTTAGGATGAGATTAATCATTCTCCCGAAGTTCACACATTTCTGCACACTGAATATAAAGGCTGTGTCAGATGGCTAATACTAAGACATCTAACTTTTGGACAACTGAAAATTAGGCATGATGAACTGCATCTATAATTGGTTAGAGTGGGAATTGTTTGGGACTCAGGAGCCAAAATGTGTTCAATTTTCAGTTTCCCTATAGGCCACTGTGGGAGAGAATGGCAAAATCTCTCCTTCCAGTAAATTTATCAGACCACTAAAGAATGTTAAATTTAGTCTTCACAGAAATGACAAATACGAAACATGAAGACTTCTCTGAACTGTTTAAAGGGACTTCAATTAAGCGTAGCTTGCACTCACTGTGGTTTACACCAACATAAATCTACATGTGAGAAATTGTCCATAAACAGTCATATGCTACATAAAACAGAAAAATATATCTGACTGTGTACCAGAGAAGTATCATCTCCAACATAGTGGAGGCATGTTGTACTTTTCTACTCAGGACTTGAACCCAATGATTGGTCAGATTTGTGTGTGTGTGTGTGTGTGTGTGTATACCTATATACCTATATTCCTATATACCTATATGTACTGTGCATATACATGTGTGTGCACATGTGTGTGGTTGTATATATATATATATATAACCTGTAGTGCCTCTGGAATTTTGGACAATACTCCAAGATTAATATGTTACTTTACAACACTGGGTTAAATTACTGATGGCATAACTTGGCCAGTATACTGAAGATAAAATTTGCCATTTATTTACAGAGAGTTAATATTGCTGAAAGAGTAACACACCATTGAAAATGAGCAAACATGTCTGTATGATGTTGAGGAGCCAAGTTAGCATTTTTGCACAATGCTGCAGACTGTTGTTTCATGTGGAGAGGCATATCGGTACTCACAGATATCTCTTACACAGTGTTAAGTGGGCTTTGACACTTTGTGTATTGAGGTTGAAGTGTTTCAAAAGAAAAGTTTTCATCAACTTGTTGAATGCCACTTCAGTCTAAGCCCAAAATAAAATTGTGAGTTTGTCAGTTATGGTAAATTACAAGTTGCTTTTTTTTCTTGCTCTATTTTACCAAATACTTTCTATAACTAATCTTCTACTTGGAAAAAAAAAAAAAATAAAAAATCTGATTTCATCTTCATGAGAAATTCTGAGGTCTGCACATATTCCAGCTGCCAAAAGAGAACAGCCTAAATTGACCTTTGGAAAAAACAAGATTAAATTTGTTGTAAATTTAAATTCTGGAGTGTGAGAAAGCAAAGGCTTATGGAAAACGTCCAAGAAGAGAGGAAGACCCTGGTCTCTGACCATGGACAGGAAGGACAAGGCACAGTCCCTTTTGGAGACCAGAGCTACAGTGTGGGCAGGGCACAAGCAAAGACTATGTGGGAAATGTCCTAACTTAACAAAGTTAAATACTAAATGTCTTCTGTTTCTGTTTCTGTCTGTGTAAACAACTACTTATGGTACAGGGCGAAACAACAACATAATCCACACCAGACTTGACTGCCAGTTTTTCCTTTTTTTTTTTTGTTTGTTTTTGTCTCTATGCTATGCCCTAAGCCTCTGTATGCTGTGTGGCATGCAGTTGTCTGTGTAAGAAAGAAGGACAGACAACAGACATATGGGTTGTCAGTAATAAAGTATTTTGTGGAGAGGATACAGCTGCTTCTAATTTAATATCTGCCAGCTGAAAGCGTCTGTATCACCCAGAAAAAAAACAGAAGAGAGAAAGGTTATCTCTGGGAAGCATAGCAACACTGTTTCTAGCAAATCATTTGTAAATCTAGACATACACTATAAAACTGATAAACCTCCTTTACTTATTGTCCTGAACAGACTACTTACTCTATTTCAATCTATTCCAGCAGTCTAATGACTTGATTTCATCTTTTATAACTAAACTTAGCGGACTGACCCAAGAAATCAAAGAGATGCCGAAGGTACTCATCTGAAATATATATTTTGTATAATCTAATTCTAACTCTGTGATATTCTCTACCCTTATGTCCTCTTGAAGGGACTTATGGTGCTTCAGATCTGGGATCTTCCCCTCAGTAACTGATATATTATAAAGGACATCTGTCGTTCTCTTGATCCTAACCGCTGCTAGTGGCTGCTAGCCAAACAGACATCAAAACCAGTAATTTATCATTACCTCGTTATCCACTCTGAATGCTGAAGAAGTCCTGCTCAATGGCATGTATTTATAAGATGTGAACCAAATCATATATGGAGCATTTCACATTACAGAATAGTTTACAACTGCCACATTTTCAGATAATTCTGTTGTCTAGGGCTAGGTAGGGCTGCATCAGTAAAGGTCTTATACTCCTAAAATTAGCAGAGACCTACCCTTGGGTAAGGACTGCAGAACATTCTGTAAGATTTTTCAGCTATATAGGAAGAGGCAGGTGCCTCAGGGTGAAATGTAAGGAGTTGCAATGTTGATTTCAGACCTAGCCTAGAGCTCAGCAATGCAGGGTTTCTGGTTGAAATCCTACCCAAAGCTGCAACCTTGGTACTTCATCTAGGGATTAGGGGCAATGTTGCTATCAGGTAATCATTCAGATGTTACAACAATCTTCCAGGATGCGGAAGACCTATTTCATAAGGCCTGCTTAGCCATGGAGAACACAATGCAATCTCCCTCATGTCACAGGAAAGCACTTCATCTCTGAGGCGACGCCACAGTTTGAATGGGAAAGGAGAGTGCTCTCCCTGTTGAACTTTGATGTCTCTCTTCCTGAATGAACATGCTGATTATGGGCCATTACATATTGGGGGAAGGATGGGTAGAGGTAGGGTGATGCTAGACTTACAGGCACAAAAGGTTGAGTGCCTTCCTCACCTCCCATCCCCTACAGCTGTGACTTGTGCTCAACCTCATCCTAGTGGGGCCTTCCTATAGCTGGGAGTCCTGTGCATGTACTTCTTCCTTGTTTGATGGCTGTAGAAGTTAAATATTCTCCTATGCCTGTGAAACCTGGTATTTTAAAATTAAATGATAACTGCAGGTTTGGGTGGGTTGGCTGACCCTACACTCCACTGGATGATGTCTCCTGACAGCTCAGGGGGCAGAATTTGCATGTCCTGGCCCCTAACAGGAGATGGCTGTGTCTCTGAGGAGCTCTGCCCTGTCAAGCTTCAGGGCCATTCAGGGAACGAATATGAGCTTCAGCTGTGGCAAACACCTAAACCAGAAAGTAGTCACCTCTGAGCAGAGATTTTTCCGAGATAAGAGAAGAGGTCTTTTCACATTAGTGCCTCTTCAGACTTGGGCTCCAAGACTTTCCATTAATGACTTAAATACCTTTATTAGCCAACTTATTTGATTTGTAGGGTGCTATAGATTAAAAAATATTTAAAATAAGTGTTATTTCCTTTCCTGATCATCTGCCACATTTTGCTTGGCCTTTTAAAAATACCATATTTTTTTTTCTTTTTCTTTTTCCTGTTCCTTTTCCTTTTTTTCCCCCATCTTTGAATAGCTCCTTTAACAGAATTTTTATTTTTATGGCACATGAAATCAGCAGATAGCTACATTTTGATCAAACTGGTCTCACTGAGAAATTAGGGCTGTCTTTACAGTCGGCAGCATTGCTGATAAAATCAACACAGTCCCTGCCCTCCTTAACATAATCACAGAGGTCTTTCTATAAAAATGCTCAGTCTGATACAGTTGATTCAAGTTCATTGCAATGACATCAGCTATATTGGTGTCAAACTGCACCTACGCAGATGCATAACTCTTCCAGTGAAAACTCATGGGAGATACTGATACAGTTAGGCTGGTAAATGGTATAAAAAACCAACATCCAGTTTGTATTCAGCCCTCAGTGAAGAGAGGAGGGCTTGTACAGTACTGGAAGGCAGTAAGATCCAATATCTCTATGTTTATTTGAATTTACCTCCCTCTGATAACTGCCAGTTTTGAAAATGAATAAAGAAAAAGCTTTGGTTTTACATGTTTAACTCTGGAAACCTGTATATTTCATATTTGCTTGGGGAGTCTAATATTAATGAGAAAATGAACTCAGATTTCTCTGACGAAACTAAATGATGCTAGTGATGGATATTTTACTGGAAAGAGACATACATAGTACCAGTGACCTGAATATTCCATATAGGGACTATAGATTTTCTTTGTCAAAGATGAAGTATTCATTTTAGTTCTAATGGGACTTGCTGAAATACAGTTAATAATATTTAATTATTTGAGCTTTGACAAGTGGGTAACTCCTTCTCTCTTTGCATTGCCAATCAAGCTCTCTGTTCCCTTAAGGGTTTCATGGATTGATAGGCTTTAAGTCAGGTGGTGTACTACTTTGTTTGGTCTGATTTCATAGCTGATGCAATTGCCAATAATTTGTGTTTGAGTACAGTATACCTGTTCAGAACAGGTTAATTTTTTATTTAGGTTGAGTTTGGCCAATCCGTCCTGTTCCCATGCTGGAAATCATTTCTCCCTCTGCAGGACCCACACAAATGCTGTCAGGGACCAGGCAGGAGATTGGTACATCAATATTATTTTCCCTCTTTTTTCTAACCTGCATAATTTTAGTGATTCTTTAATAAAGAACATGGTCCAGCAGCTGTTTATACTGGAGGTGGCAGCAAGCTGCAGCACAGGGATGGTGAAAAGCTGTTGGCAGATGAAAGATAAGAGGGGAGGGGAGCTGAAGGAAAGTTTCTTCTACAGAAAATACAGCATAGAAGGACACCAGGACATCCATGACTTCTCTTTAAGAAAACTGAGCTCTTCTCTTGCTTGGCTGCTCCTTAGGTTAATTGCTGCCACTGTTAAAGGACTCTGCCTTATTTCTAAGTTTAACTGACCCAACTGATAAAGCTGCTCACTAGCGGGGTAGCATTTCTTCTTTATAGTACAGGGATACTATAGGTTAATAAAAATTAATAATTTTTTAATATTCTTTTGATTATCTCAGACCTAGTGGGAGGATGTACTGTTTGAAAGTCTAGACAGGGAAGCAAAGTTGTTGATCTACTGTTATTCTTCAAACAGGATCTATTCTAAGTTGTGTCTCTGAGTTAGTATTACTCCGTTTTAAAGCACTTTCTAGCTGTCATGTCAGAAACAGTGATCTATATTTCTATTTGATCCCAGATTTTATATTTTCCTTTTTATTATATTTATACTGATGTTTATAATGTGCATTTCATTGATAAAAGTTTAATAATGTTATTTTAAAAGCCTTCAACTTTATATAACTGGTTACTATGCTGTGATAAAATAAATTACGAACACAAACGAGGCAATGGAAGATATTGCTATACTTCTAAAGCGCTCCCAGTAATGAACAGGCATTTGAAATAACTGAAAACAAAATGTACATAGATAAACCTAAAAATGCAATGGTAATTCAATTTGAGATACTATTGAAAATTCAGTGAGAAAATTAGTAATTCTGTATTTGTTGTACATTTTAATGGTGTACCATGACAGCGGCAAATGTATTGCAATGGAGAGGCAGTTTTTCCCTATGAAACAAGTTCCTATCTGGGCTCCTTTGCTTGTCTCCTTGGTTTTGATCATATTGAAACATTTCATTTTAACTTTGACTTTTGCTTCAAATTTTATCAACTTTACTTAGTCTAATATAAATCATTATTTGTGTTCATTATTGACTAAAGACTTATCTGTATTGATGTATGCTAGACTAGCCATATTAAACAATACATTCTGTGGTTTCCTAGAGGATTGGTTTTGTTTCAGAATGTCAATTCTTCCTTATAGTCTAATGTTACGTCTTTGGATTTTAATTATAATTCATAATAAATATAAATTTTGAAATTTATATCTTCATTTTCATTTGGAAGGAGGGTTTGTTTTTTTGTTTTGTTTTGTTTTGTTTTGTTTGTTTGTTTGTTTGTTTTAATTGAGCAGAAAATAAATTATCAAATGAAAAAGGACAAGAGAATAACATCACTTCCCATAGGGTTTTGAGATTACACTACTCTGTGGCAAGGCTTTCATGGGAACAAATCAGCACATTGTCATACTGTTAAAGAACTGTTGTAGTTGAATATACCTACTTAAATTAAACTTATGGAGGCCAGTAAATTTGGACATTTCCTGAAATTCTTTAGCACTTTGATATTGCATTTATAGCGATCTTGTTATATAGGACTATCTGATTTACATGAGTTTTGGAATATAATAAATACCTTGAAAAAGAATGTAATAAATGTGCTCATTAAGTGGAAATTCAAACTAGCATTCACAGAAACAGAGGAACTTCCCTGATTCTCATCTGACGTCATCTCCAAATTTCATGTTCATTCTCCAATGTATAGGCACAAGGTTTTGCTTAAAATATAATTACTTGTATATTGAGAACATGATTCTTACCCTAATCTAATTTTCAGAAACATCTGAGTCATCTTAACAGAAAATATTTTAAAGGTCTACCAGAAGCAGATATCCAACTATTTCTGACTATTTCTGTTGTAAAAAGTGGACATGATTATTTGCTGCTTTTCTCCTTTCTTCCTTGTTCCTTTATAGTGGCACCAGAGCCACACATTTCTGCATCATTCAAGTATATTTTCTGGGGAAAAAAATATATCATTCCCTCCACTGTGTTCCCCCTCCACACACTGCGGATGATAATATTTCTAGTCATCATTCTCCAAAATATTATATTAAATTACTCTAGTACAGGATCTGATTACTTGTCATTCATCAAAACACCTAGAGATTGCTGTGATTAACTCCTGATCATGCCTGTGCTTGTAGAGCTGAGTGATGCTTTTAAGATCTGCCCATGCTTCCTCATTCCCACTCCATGCCAGCTCTAGTCTCAATCTGACTTTTCTGCAAATGTCTTTTACAGCAAAAGAATGAGGAATTTGGGAAAAACAACTAATTTTAAGTCTTTGCTATGGTCACCAAAGAAGGGGTTTCCAAAAGAAAGAGCTGACAAAAGGGAGATACCACATTTTTCCTATTTCTCCCCTTAAAAAATCGGTAAGATTTGGACCCCTTAATCCCTTAGCCTCTTGGTGAAAAAAAAATAATATTACATCTCTAGTAGTTTTTAAAGCATCCAAGTTGTACAAAAGAGAACTAAATAGAAGTGGAAAAGGATTGTTCACAGACTACCTCATTCTAATGCTAGGAAGCTTGCATACTAAACATATTGTAAATTGATTAACTATCAGAATGATACATATAAACATCCTCCGTTACTTTGAAAATTAAATATGCTTGACCATTGATCTGCCAACAGTAGCCTACATCTTAAATATTCTGTTAGGAGTTGCATGATTTAATTTGTATGATTTGTTTTGTGTATTCTTATTTACTTACGCACTCTAGCAATTTATCACAGGAAAGCCATATGGCAGCCATAAACTTGAACAGATTATGTTCAAGAATTTTCAAGTCCAAACTGAAGTATAGTAAGTTTCTATTTCATGCAGATGTATTCTCCAAGTTGTTAGATTTCTTTCTAGGAAATGCCACATGTTGTGTTTTCTGCATAATGTAGATTTTGTCTTGTAGTTAGATGTATTGGCAAACTAGACACCATTTTATGCTGCTGCTGAAGAATCTTTTTTCACTGCTCTCTAAAGTTCTATTCATACCTGAGATAAAGCATATCACCTCAGCCCTCCTCAAACAATGTAGTTCTTTTTTAAGTATCTACTTTGAGTATGCTGGATTTCTTGAGCAATAGCACACTAACAGCTGCTGACAAAATTACACCTATGGAAGAGTAAAAATATCCTTTTCCTTGTTCTTTTGTATTTTTATTATGTAGATAATGTTGATTTTATATTAGTATGCCTTATGCTGTCATCTTTGCAAAATAACTATGGAGATACTCTGTAGACTCTTCCCACACTGTTTAAAAATCATTCACTTCATCTTCTAGCCACAAAGTAACCTTTTTCATGTGAGGCTGATCTTACAAGGTCTGCCAAAAATTTTTACCATAGATAAATCTTTTATATTTTTCCAGTGCCTAAGTATCATCCTTTTAGCAATCATTAAGCTTGTATATATCCATTTTGATGACGCTTTAGGGATGCCTTTAATTCCCCAAATGTCAGACAAAATGCAAACAGAAGGTTCTGAGCATATTTTGCTTCCAATTATTTGACATTATGGAATAAAATAATTTACTTTTTTTTCATGCTCAGAAGATGGTTATGGTCTCTGCTAGAAGTTAAGCATGTAGTGAGTTAGCTTTTTGATGTTTTCTCCAGAATATGTACTTTCTTTTCCATTTTGAGAAGCAAATTCCAGAGCAACTTCCAAATGATGATAGCTGCCTAGAAACAATACCAGTAGAACAATAGTATGAAATTTATGCTAGATTATCCCCATGAATGGCATTTGGTTTGGATGGACAGATTAAGAAAAGGTTTAGAAATGCAGTGGAAAGTGTATTTATTTTTTAGTTTATTTTTTCTACAGTTTTCTAATAAACGAAAGAAGTATCTTCCTTTGTAGGACTTCCAATGCTCCAAGAGGAAAAGTGTAAGGTATAATTCCTTTATATAGAGAGGACATTAGGAATAATGTACCTCCTTTTGTGAAAAAGCCCATAGTATTTTTAACAAGCACAAATAATGTCTTTCATAAAGAATTATAAACTCAGTACAATATGCCACATACAAAGCAGTATCTGAAAAAGAGTACACCTGATATTTGTGGATATTCCACCTATATAACTTCGCTGCATTATGTCTGTTCCTATATTGATACTGCTCTAATTTATGAAAAATATGCTGATGTAGCACAGTACATACACTTTGCATAGGATTCATCTGACTAAAGGTAGATTTTTGTTTGAACTAGTCATCCTTGTCTTCCATGGAGATATAGCCAATATATTTAAGGGGTCACTACAGTAACTTATCTCACCAACGTGTATATCTAAACCAGATCATTCAATCAATCAATCACATACACACACTGACAGTGACTATATCTCTTCACCAAATGCAAAGGAAATCTAATGAGTGAGCAGATGTTTTAGGTTAGCTGAACCCTACCTGTTTTCACTAGTGCTGTAACTTGTAGTAACTTCATCTGTTCTCTGACTTCCAAGAACAAAACCAACTATTTGAGAAAGCTGTGGAAAACAGCAAAAATGGAAAAAAAAAGAATGTTTGGGGAAAACTTCCTGATTAAGAAGCTGTGAAGGATGATGGACAATGGTATGGCATGGCATGTTGAATCTTCTACTGGACAAAACACTAAGCTACTGCTGAAAAATTCTAGACTTACTTGGAAATGGACTCCTTATCTATCTCTAACTTATATGTACCTGAGCAAGAAAGAGTGACAGTGGGCTGTCAAGCATTCAATAGAAATAAACTCTTATAGCTCAATAGAATGAACAACCCTCAAAATTTAGTTTCTTTTTTGTAAGGTAATTTCTGGATATATGAAATTAAGTTAAAGTCTGAACGAGTGTCTCTGTCTTCCTTGCAAACACTACAAAGGTTACTGACTGGAAGCTGGTATGGATAAACTTCCTCTCACGGTCCAGCCTACCTAAACATTTTACTGCTGAAATGTGACTCTGAGTTCTTCACTGAAACAACAAATTCCTTTTACACTCAACTTAAAAACCATATAAATTTCAATATCCAACTGAAGCAAGTGGTCTACAGTAGTCAGGGAAGAATTTTGTAATAAAAGCATGCAAATGAACATTGTGAGTACATATGTCATGGAAGTCTGCTATGTGCAATGAGAGAATTTGTTGGAAAGGTATGCAAAAGTTTGAATGTCTGTGTTTAATCATAAGTGATAAATTAATAGGGGTGCTAATACTATTTCATTTCATAAGCTTGTGTCTCCACATGTTCTTGTCCACTTGTGGCAAATAGAAATTGCAAGTTTCTCAGCACAAAAGGAGTAGGGAGCTGAAGATTTTCTCAGGAAAGCAAGTGGGAATATTTTGTGTAAGTGAAGAACAGAAAGACTACAGAGTGTGTTGACACACAATTTAAAAATGAAGTGCCTTTCTTTTGGCCTAATTACAAGATGTACTCTTCAGGTGCACTGAAAGTCAGAAATTTGTAGAGAAGAACAGTAAAAAGGTTACTGTATAGAAAATACAGATGTGGGATTTGAAGTACAAGGGTATAATAGCACCTTCACAGAAACCACTCTGCTGAAACTTAAGCAATTTGTCAGCCAGCAGTGTGGGGGTTCTTGGCCTCATAAGTTTCAACATTAGGAGAAGAAAAAAAAAAAAAAAGGCTAAAAAGGCTGACAGATGGGATATTTTACATCTGTAAGGTGATGTATCATTATGTCTGAGTTAATTAAAAGTTCTTCTGTTGGAAGAAAGATGTGCTTTGAAAGATTGTGGTGATGTGTTTTTTCACTGACAAAAGGAACTTAGCTTTCTATGATATACTGTGCTCAAAAATTTATTTTGGGGCAAAATAAAATGTGAAATTAAAGTTGTTTTTTAAATAATTCACTCAAGCAAATGAAGATGCTAAATTATGTAAGGGCATGCGTGTCTTTTTCTCTTGGCAATAAATGAATGGGATTTGCAAATGGAAAAAAGTGCTTAGCTTTGAAAATGGAGGGTCCAATTCACAAAAGCCTTTTATATCATTTGTGTAACTGTACTTAACTTGCTGAGAAAGTGTGCTGAAAGTGATTGTGGTCACAGTCCTGCTGCTGCTTATGTACTTATTTCTAGGGCTAAGTTCAAAAGTATAGACACAACTTTGTTGTTTATT
Organism: Aramus guarauna; assembly: GCA_013400195.1. Classification (NCBI taxonomy): domain Eukaryota; kingdom Metazoa; phylum Chordata; class Aves; order Gruiformes; family Aramidae; genus Aramus; species Aramus guarauna. The sequence continues at coordinate 255,948 of VXBL01005328.1, read as the reverse complement.
CCATCTAGTGCCAGACAAAATTTAATAGAATACCCTACTTGCTTCAGAAAAGTGCAGGTCTCTGCTCACTACAGTGTCATATCTGCTTCCCTTGCTAAATGTCTTAGTCACACTAAAGCCTCTGGAAAGCAATCTTTAGGCAACTGAATCAAGCTCTGTGTCTCTATGGCTCTTCCAGGGACTGAGATTAAGTCCTGTGTAATGGGCCCTTCTAGAGCTTAAACTGTCGGTAGACCCTCAGATCCAGATGTGGGTGGTACTCAAGATGCATATAGATTAAGATCTCTCTGTACAGGAACAGAGTTATGGTCTGTCTTGACTGGCATTTCTGGTTCAGAACTGTGCCTCGTTACAAAACTTAAAAACTTCATGGATTTCATCTAAACTTGGATTTCCAAACGCATGCCTATATTGCACGTCACAGGAGCCAACCTGGCCTAGATAAGTTGAATCTTCAAGTGACTGTGCCATTTCTGAGTCAGCATGGCTCAAAGGAGCTGCAATTTGTGGCTTATATCATTTGTAACTGTCGTAGTTTTACCCCAGCTGGCAGCTGAGCACCACGCAGCCGCTCACTCACTCCCCCACATCAGGATGGGGGAGAGAATTGGAAAAGTTAAAGTGAGAAAACTCGTGGGTTGATAGGTTGATAGTTTAATAGGTAAAGCAAAAGCCGCTCACACAAGCAAAGCAAAGCAAGGAATTAATTCACCACTCCCCATGGGCAGGCAGGTGTTCAGCCATCTCCTGGAAAGCAGGGCTCTGTCATGCATAACAGTTGCTTGGGAAGACAAACGCCATCACTCCGAATGCCACCGCCCCCCCTCTTCCCCCGAGCTCCTTATAAACTGAGCATGACGTCATATGGTATGGAATAGCCCTTTGGTCAGTTTGGGTCACCTGTCTTGTCTGTGTCCCCTCCCAACTACTTGTGCACCCCCAGCCATCCCGCTGGCAGGGCTGTGCAAGAGGCAGAAAAGGCCTTGGCGCTGTGTGAGCACTGCTCAACAACAACAGGTCCATATAGCAAAAATATCTCTATATTATCAATGCTGTTGCCAGCACAAATCCAAAACATAGCCCCATATTAGCTACTATGAAGAAAATTAACCACCTCAGCTGAAAACAGGACAGTAGTGGACAAATTTGTTTCTAAATACAGATAATGAATGATTAATTGTTATCTGATGAGAGGTGGCTGGTAGCCTTATAATTGTATTCTGATTAACATACTAGTAGATGAATTTTTTACTCTAAGTGTAAATCTTGCCTTATCTGGGATGTAAGCATTTTATATTCATTTACACCGGCTCTAGGAAAATGCAAGCTTGGCACTTTCTTCTGACTTGGCAGCAACTTCGTAACCACCTGATGTTTGCTTGAATCATGGCAAATGACACAGGGAAGTAGCGAATCAAGTAGTTAATTCTGGTGAACTTTTGGTTGGTTGGTTGGTTTTTGTTTGTTTGTTTGGGTTTTTTTGTTGTTGTTGGGTTTGGAGTTTGGGGGGTTTTTTGGTGGGTGTTTTGTGGTTTTGGTTTGGTTTTTTTTGTTTGTTTGTTTGCTTGTTTGTTTTTTTTCCTAATAATGAACCTGAACCTCAGTCATACATAATGGCTACTTCTATACTAGTCAACTAAGATGTGTTCCTGGGTACTGGAACTTGGGTATTTACACTATCGAATTGTTAGAAAAGTCCTTGATAACTTTTTACCCTATAACAGCTAGAATTCTGAAATATTTATTATGCATGGTTTGAGATTTAGCAGAGAATATTCAATAGAAATGTTAAGTGCTGTTCTTTTTTGGAGTCTGTGAAAGTTTAATAGGAAGGACACAGGTGGTTGGCAGATACTGGCCTCAATGACAGCAAATACTCTCAAGAAATTTACTAGTACAGAAATTGGCAAAAATAGCTAAAAATACAGTGTAATTACTCTTTTACTACTGATCATTATTTATTTTTAGGCAGCTTTAGATTCATCATCTTTTAAAATTTATCTTACAGCATGATGAAAGTAGTGACAATCATGAGGCCTGATATTTTATTTGCATGTTTCTGTGTTTGCAGACATTTTCTATGCATTTGTAAAGCTGATTGGTCAAAACTGACCATAAATACCAAGACAAGGACCCATCATCTCCCTAGATAACAGCATAATAATACTTCAAATATTGATTTATATAAATTTTGTTATATTTGAAATATTTGAATATTTACTTTTAATAGCCACTATATCTTTCCAATTTATCCTTTCACACCAACAACTTATTAAACATTACACTTTTCCTCAAGACTACCTGCTCCTCCTGCTAGCATTTTTGGTCCAGACTTTTTCCAGAGGACCTTTCAGAAGTCCAGCTAAATTACATTTAACAATTCTTTATCCATTATTATTTCAATTCTTTTGAACAAAATGAGGCTTAAGCAGTGCAATTTCCTTTTACAGAAGTTCTGCTGTTTCTATTGTATTATGCTCATTTGTGTGTTTTATAAGTCTCTTTAAATGTGTTTTCAGCTAATTTACCTAATACTAAAGTCATGTTCACTGGTCTATAATTTTCAGGCTCACCCCTAACACAACTTTTAAAGATGGCTACAATACTGGCTACCCTCCAGTCTACTAACACAATAGTGGAGATTAATGAGGTTTTTTTGTTTGCAATTCAGTTACTTTGATAGGGATTTCCAAAGGTCGCTAATGCAGTTAGGTAACCAAATCCCATTAACATTTAGTGAAAAATGTGCATTGTACTCCCAGAGCTTCTTGGAAAACTCCTCATTTTCAGTCATAAGTGCTTCTCAGTGAATAGTGTTTCATCCTAGTTACACAATGATATGAATTCACAGTTTGGCATGGCACCTTTCTTTTTAATACAACATCACTTTAGCTACATCAGCAGTGAAGTGACCATTAATAAATCACACAGAAAAAGTGCAACTTCTATATCTCAGTCTGTTTAGTCAGAACTAGAATTGGAAAATGCTTTGGGTTTGTTTTTTTTTTTTTTTCTTTTCTTAAAACTATCAGTTCTGACACACAGATTCTAAACTGTCCTAATGTTCTATCATCTAGACACTAAGAAGAACTGACTTTAATACTGCAACTAGTATAATGTACAATAAGCAATGTTCAAAATACAAGATGATGCTCTTTGAAATAGAGTATAACTGTTTGCTATCTACATAACAAAAACATAGCATGACTATTTTCTGTAAATGACTTTTCAGTTACTTCTACTGTAACAATCTTATCTTTGAGTGGTTGCTTGTTTGGTAAATTATTATTGTGTTGGATCTAGATAGAATAGTGTATTTTTTTCTCTTATTTACATCCAGTTTGTTTCAGTGGGAGAAAGGAGGATCAGAACTTTTGACTTTTGAGGAATAAAGAACAAGTTCTCCTGAATCACAGGGAAGATACTGTTTTTCTGCCAGTATTCTCAGCAAGAGTTGGCTGAATTAAAACAATAGTTTGGTCACAGAATACTTAACATGGAATGTTTATAACAGATTCATCAGAGGCTTCAGAGTGTCTGTAAATATGTTCTTGATCAAAATTTGTATTTTTATTATTTTTATGATCTTGTTTCATAATGCAGTCAGAAGTGTCCCTGCAGCTAGTTTACTGGTTTCAGTACAGATGGGGGAAAAAAGTCAAGGAAAAACTTCTTGGTTCCTATTATAATATAACTGGAAGGAACTGCAGCTACTGTGTTTGCAGGTGTTTGACAGAAAATTTCTGGCCCACATTTATCGATATTATGTTAGAAAAGTAAAACCCACTGAGGTCAAGAGGAGGAATTTTTTGCTGTAAAATTTAATAGAAACAGGATTGGATCTTATCAAGCCAGAGAATACATAAGATTGAAAATGTGCCATCTTGAGGACTAGAGGTTTTGCCAAGATGGGTTATTATTTACATTTAAATCTGTACATTTGTGTGACTCAACAACATTTGTGTATGTTAAAGTTGGATATGGAACACTGAGGGACAGTTGTTGTCAATTTGAAGTGATTTGAAAATGAATCTGTAAAACATTTGTCCATCTTAATTAGTTTTACAAATCTTGCCAAAAAGTCTGTGATTTAGGCTATCGACATTATGTACAGTATTATAATACTGACTTTTTAATAGGATCCTTGTGATTTCTAACATATGAAGTTCTAAATTTTACAGAAGGCCTTTTATTAAAGTAAATGAGGCTTCTAAAAAAGTGTTATGGTTTAGAGATGTGAGATGCAAAAGAACTCTTTGTTTCCAAACCTTTTAATTTACATTTGTTCTGCTCCAACAGGAGTACATTTTAATTTTGTATTAAAGAAAGGAGATACTAAAAAAAAAAACCAACCCAAAGAACAACCCACACCTATATGCGCTCATTACTACTGAAATTAAGGCTTCAATGGGGCCAAAGTAGTAAAATGAAACTAAATGTTAAAATGTTATTCTCTGTATCATCTTCCCAGTTTCTATTTTAAATATTGGTTACAGGAGCCAAAGCAAATATTCATCTGCTTTGCATTGCAAACTGACTTGACACATTGAACAGACTATTTAATCTGCTTTGGACACACAGAATGCCAATCACCATAATACCTAGGTGCTGTTATAATGCCTAAGAGTAATGAAGATTTGTGCTATGATGTTTAACCTACTGCGTATTGAATTTGCGTTGTGATGTTATTCCAATGAATACTAGATTGTGTCATCTATAAAAGATTCAGCTCTATGATTGCTATATCCAGCACCTACATAGCCCTTTCAGTTTGTAAATCCATCTTTCTTTCTTTCTTTCTTTCTTTCTTTCTTTCTTTCTTTCTTTCTTTCTTTCTTTCTTTCTTTCTTTCTTTCTTTCTTTCTTTCTTTCTTTCTTTCTTTCTTTCTTTCTTTCTTTCTTTCTTTCTTTCTTTCTTTCTTTCTTTCTCCTTCCTTCCTTCCTTCCTTCCTTCCTTCCTTCCTTCCTTCCTTCCTTCCTTCCTTCCTTCCTTCCTTCCTTCCTCTTTTCTTCCTATTGGAAAAATGGAAAGTCAATTCACAGTTGCTGTTTTATGAGAATTTTCTCAACAACTAGTTCTTCTAGTACAGAAATCTTGTTTACTGTATGCCATAGATTTTAGTTTTCTTTTACTCCCTCTTCCTCTTTCTGTGTACGTGACTTAGGAACATAGAAGTAAAATGGACACTCTGGGTTGGCAAGTCCAAACATCCTGCTTGTGAACAATCACAGCAATACAATCCATCTTATGCTATTTATCTCTGTTTTTCTTTCATTCTGTTACCTTTTTCTTATTTTTCCACCCCTATAAGACTCTCACTTTGAAAAATAAGTACCTCCTTCCCTTGTTTCATGTTGCTTACTTTTCCTCCATTGTATTAAATGCTTTGGAGGCTGTTTTTGCTCTTTTGTCTCCCTTCCAAATCCTATAGTAAGAATATGATAATCAACACCATGGGGTAATTAAGAACTACTGTTATCATAGGTCCTGAGAAACAATTGGCTTAGATGGCTCATATGAAGGTTTATTCCCTTTTAGATACTTCTGCCTGGCTGCTATTTGATAGCAATGACAGACAAAGGCAGATTTTGGCCTCAGCGGTAGAGCTCTACTCTGAAAAGGAAATGTAAAATTGACAGGGTAAGATTCTGTGTTCACTGTATCTCTGCGAAGGTAGACTTGGTATAACCAGCTGACAGAGAAGATCAGGCTGGATTCAGAATTGCACTGAGCTTCTTCCTTTCCTTTTTTTTTCCATCATCATGTGTACAAATAAAGGGAAGAGGGACGCTGTGAGCAGCTGGCTGATGTTACAGTTGCCAGTGAATGGCTGGGTCCCCCACAAGGCCCTGGCCCACAGTAAAGGCAACTGAACAGGATGTGGATGTAACATGTGAAACCAGTGGACAGGACAGAAAACAAATGAGAAAAGGCAAAACTTCAAAGGTACCTGAAGAGACGCTTTTGGGGAGTAGAGTCTTGCAAGGCCAACTGCACTCGTGTACCAGAATCTGTTGTACCGTAGGCTAAGATTACCTGGGTAACAGTATCAGAAATTCCAAACTTGGATATGGATGTAGGAAAAGTGGGATCAATGGGAAAAAGTATTGTTTATTTAGGAGGAGACTAAGGTGGGGAAAAGATGGCAAAGAGCTGGGTCAAGAAACAGGAGGAAGGTTAGCGAGGTATGTTAACAATGTGATCAATGTTGTAAGGGGACCCGCGGGCAGCCTCAAAATTATACACTGCAACCTAATCAGAATGATAAACCACCCTGTTGTTCTAACAATGCTACAAGACTTAAACCTGCTTAAACAGTCAAGGTCACCGTGGTGGTGGTGGTTTCCCCAACTAGAAGGAGATCAGCTAAGCAAGAATATAGAGCCTCCTGGTAACACCATGCTAGTACCCACTCCTGGCCTGGAAGCATAGATGGATACCTTCTCTTCCAAAGAGCAAAGATAAGTGATTTACTTCCCAGCTCTGTCATAAACATCTTCTATGACATTTAATATACTGTTGTCTGGACTGGTTTCTCTCTTTCTCATGCTTTTTCTATCTTCTTTCAAGCAACAATGCTTCAGTGCATGAACTGATCTCTTTCTACCTATACAGTCATGGATCATTTATCACCAGTGGCTCACCAAGCTCAATTTCTTCATGAGTTTATTTAACATGCATACTGATAAATTAGATCCTCACCGATGTCTGCAAATCTCTGCCCCTCCACATCTTGATGTCAGGTCACCTTTTCAACTTCATTGTTTTAGATATACTTATGCAGTTAGAATCTGCCAAAATCTAGCAAACAAATCCTGTTCTACAAAAAAGGAAAACAAAAACCTATGATTAGGAATTATTCAGCATCTCAATATTTGGATTATCAACAAGCTTTTCTTGTAGGCACTTGTATTTGCTAAAAATGTTGATTTTGTGATGGAAAATCAGGGCTTTAAGACATGTTTCAAGTTAGTTACCCAAACTGAAGTTATTTAATCATTAGTTACTTTGTTCTGTAATTAAGCTCAGTTTCCTAAATAGTACACAAGAAAGAAAATAAAATGGATTAAATCACTCTATTGGTCTCAGCTATATCCTCTTTAAAGTGTAAACAAGATTCAGAAATAATTGAATATAAATTTGTGACTAGCGTAAAAAGTTATGACCGTGATTCTGAATGCAGATATTGAATTGATTTATTGAGGATTCCATGCGACCTTTTTGTATTCTCTCTTTCTAAAGTGGAATTGAGCTTGGACTAGAACTGAAATCACAAATGAATTTATGCTTTACAACTTATTTTTTTAGTGCAATGCAAAGAACCATTTCAGGGTCTCAGTCACCAGCAGACAGTAAATTTGGAAACTGGTGGTATCATTTGATCTATACAGATATCTGTCTTAGATCAACTTTTCAGAGGTAACGAAGAAGATCATTAAAATTGTCTGATCTTCTCCATAGTCTTTTTATGGATCTGATTAAGTGACTTGAGAGCATTATGCTATGCTTGAGGGTGTAAATTGACTCTTTGTTGCAATAGTCTTATTAATTAAACCTGCTAGAAATCTTGGAGTCTTTTACTGTTTCCAGATTGTTTGTAAATACTTTAATTTATTTGAATGTGTATATGTTTTCAATGTAAACTTTGTTCCTTTTCCCCCTTTAATCCTAAAATAGGTTTTGCTTCTAGAAAATAAAAAGCAAAAATGGAAAGCCCAGATTTCTGGTTCAATAAATTGTTTGGATAAGTTTATGCAAACTACCCTTCTTCAGCTGGTTGAATTTGGAACACTAATTTGAAACGTCTTGGAGGAAAACTGTGGATATTTCCTGTTTGCGGAAAGTCAGATTCAGAAATCTATAAGTTTATATATTTTAAATATTTTCTGACATCTTTGATACATATACACTCACAAGTTGTCATACAGAAAATTATATGACAGCTAAAGCTGGAGAGTCTCCATTGTATTGTATTTTATTTTTTTGTCCAAAATTCTACTTAAACTGAAAGCTTTTAGGAGGTAGGCTAACTTCAGCATGAATTAAATTTCTTGTTAAACTGAAAGACTCACTCAGCAAAGAATTGTTAAAAGCCTAAGGGTCTGTGTGCTAGGTCTAGGATACAGAAAGGCAAAATTCAAGTCTCTGATTCCTCCTAAATTGTAGTACTGATCACTCGTTCCTGATTTGGCTGAAGAGAGGTAAACCATTCTGAATATTTTCCATTTGAATTTTTTGTATGTGTAACTAAGTAGTTATGATGGCAGGATTCATACTGAACTTAGTTCTCACAGATCATTGTGCTTTTGAGCAACGGGAAATTTTGTTACTGATAAGGGCAACACTTTGGGTTTTATTGAATGTGTGTGAGATTTTTCACTTAGCCTAAGAACATTCATAGAATGGAAAAGCTATATTCTTTTCAACTCTAATGACAATATGTTAGTCTTTGTAATAAAACATAATACTATCCTGTTGGTAATTTTGTTTTTAAATTGTCTTTCTCCATGTTAAATTAGGACCTGTTTGGGGAAATGTGGGTTAAATCCAGTCATGGAAAATTCCACTTTAAAATAATGATGAATGTCCCATATAAAACAAAGATAATCAAACAAGGAAAAAAACATATATGAGACTGTGTGGATAAGAATGAGGGAAACATAATTTTCAAAAATATGTTTACATGAAGTGTAAATAATAGTATAAGTAATAGACACACTACTAAAGAAAAGTTGCTGTGATTCCATTCCCACAGGATGTTAAACTTATGTGCACTCTAAGCCTCCTGTATATGACTAACGTGATATAAAATGCCATACGGTAAATGTTAAGCAGGCGTCCTAGCCTGTAACTAAACCCCTAAGCTTCTAATAGCATTTTCTGTATTTTTTGCGCTTCTTTCACAGCAGAAATTCACATTAACAATCCTATTTTTAACTTCACTGGAAGTGGAAAAAGACATAGTCCTCTCAGGGAATTACCAATTCAGAAATTAAACCTTGTAAAAAGGAGGAATGAATCAGGCATTCCTCTGACTTCTGGTACTGGTCAGAGATCTCTGCACCAGTTCAAAGGTGATTTGTACAGTGGCAGAGCCAGTGTATTGCATTCTGATAAAGAAGACACTTCAGGAGTTATTTTTATCAAGTTCTATGTATTACAGCCTGAAACATTGGATTGGAGGTTTTTTTGTTTACTACTGTAAATATAAATTATTTCAAGAGAATTTCCAGCTAAGTTGGGAACTTGATGTCTTAGAAGTTCTTCATATAAATGTGGACCTAGTTGGGACATCATGGAAGTGATAAGCCTAGATGAGAGGAATAACCAAGTGGACCACTGACAGTATTTCTGCTTTACATGACCTTCTCCTAGGAGCCACTACTTCAGGAACTGTCTCATCTCCAGTTTGCTGAGAATGCAGAGCCTCACTCTGCCCTCACAGACTGGAGTAGCACCCAGTTCTTTCTAATCAGGCAGCCTGATTCAGGATTTTAGTTGACAAAGGTCTGCCATGTTGACTGTAGAAAGCCCTGTTCCTCTTATCTCACGGCTTCTCCTCAGATTTAACAGTATAGCAAAAAGTAACCCTCACATATCTGCTATTTGGGAATGATCACTTGCTCACAAAGTACCAGTTAGCAAATGTGAAAGCAATCTTCCCTGCCTTCATCAGACCTATTCCAACAATTTGGGTACTCCAATCTTTACCCATTCTTTTAGACCATGCATGGTTCTCTCTGCTCCTCTCAGGAATCTAAATAAATGAACAAAAAAAGTTTCATCTTAAGTACCCTGGGAGTTGAATTGCTACAGGACTTACATCTCCTCAGAAGAATGTCTTGTCAGTGCAACCACCCTTCCTCTTATTCCTATGTCTCTTCTCCAGCTGCTGCCAGTCACTTTTCCTTCCCTGCTGCTCTCCCAAACTTTCCTATGGAAAGGCTGGCTGCCCCAATGACAATGAACTGCTAATGATCATGGGTCCAATATGATGATCATGGCCAAAGACAGAGCTCGGGTGGAAAAAAAGGACAGAGAATAGGGCCTCTTACCACTTTACCAGCACGTTACCTTTCAACAGAGGTATCTTTGGGCCCTGGAGATAAACCAACAATCTTGAATTAAGATGAATTACTGGCTATGACTGGAATTAAAGTCAGTTATTAAAAGTTACTGGTAGTTTCTTACCCGTACAGAGTTACCTTTTAATTAGTTATCAATCAAAATGATTTTTGTGTATACTGAGCCTTATAAGAACAAATTGTTCTATATTTTTCATTTTACTTTTGTCTTTCCTTTGCCTATAGCATATAACAATTGCTGTTGTTAATTTATATATTCTATTTTAAATATGGTATTATCTACTTGATAAAAGGCAACAGCTATTATTTACTGTATAATCCCCTTAGCAAGTAAGGTCACAAGAAGGCAATCTATGTTCAAATCCTTGTGTAAGTCATTCTTTAATGTAGTTCAGTTCAAGTGCTCTTCAAATGAAGGTGATTCTTTAACTATGGTATGTAAGATATAAGGTTTTTTTAGCTGCACACACACACACACACACACACACACACAGCCTGCCCTGCTCCCTGGCTGGGAGCTGGTGTCCAAAGGTGATGGGATGGGTCACAGCCAGCAAGTCCCTGCCCTGCTCCCCCCTTAAGGAGCCCTCTCCAGTCCTTTCTCAAATACCTGTAAAATTAAAGTAATTTTGGAAAAGAAAGCCTTACCTATTCCAACATACCAAATGCATTTGCATGCTATGTGCAGATTTCAATTTAAAATAAAAAAAATTCTATAGCCCACACAGTATGTTTGTCTTCATTTAAAACAGAATTCTGTGAGCAGAGGCATGGAGTGCATTTTTCACTTAGCAGCTTTGTTTCAATGAGGTCAGAGCTGATGCATTGTTTGCATCCTATCTCACAATGACACATACTTCAGTAGCAGTCTCAGTCATTTGGAGAGCCAGTCATATGAAGAAAATTCTCCTTTTCTTAAGGGAGTGAACATTTTCACATCTCCTTGAGTGCTGTTTAAATGAATTGCTGTACTCATTTAATCATGTTGAAATAAATTGTAAGAGACTTTCGTCCTTCCCCAAATCTAATGCTCATTCTATGTACAAAAAAACCCCTCCACTACTTCCTATTTTATTTTCCTATTACTACATGGAAAATAGTGCACTGGACAAAATGTTGTCTGTAGTATGCAGAGTCCATAACGAAAGCAATGAAAGAAATCCATGTGTTTACAATATTACTCAGATTAAAACAAAACAAAACAAAATAAAAAAACCCACACAAAAAACACCCACCAAACCAAAAAAAAACCAGAACACAAATTGTAATTTCAACAACATAGGCAAACTTTTAACAACATGAGATATATGTATTGTATCAACTTCTCTAACTTTTCTGTGATATTAGGGTTAAAAGGAAGCTAACATTTGCTCTCTCTCAAATTTTGCTTCTTCCCTGGATGGGGGTGGGGGGTTTCTGTCATTTTGGCTTTTGTGACCATCCTTCACCTTGTAAGTGAGATTCATTAATCTTACAATGAATTTTAAATCCCCAACACTGACATCTATTAAGTCTTCTTATTTGAGAAATGAGCTGGCAGTTGGAAGTGTAATAACAAGAAAAATAAATGAGTCTTACTCCGAGGACTACAACAGACCTTCAAAAAGATGTCTGTTTTCAATGCAGGATTACTTCTACAAAACGTCAAATCCTTCCCATTTGTGAGGTCTCTAGCGTTTCATCAGCAATTACCCCATATTCTACTTGGGTAAGATAAAGACTCTCACTGAATTCAGTTAACGTCAGAAATGTTTATAAATGAGATTTTATTAGACAAAGTCCAAAGAGTTGAAGGGAAGTTGAAGAAAGTATCCCCTAAAATATAAGCATCTATTCAGCCAGTGCAGTAAACTCCCTAGAAGCATAAAAGAAATAACAAGTTTGTCGTGAAAGACATGACAACCCTGTATGTTACAGTAAAATCAGTTTTGATGAACTACAAAAGGAATGAGCAAAGGAGGAAATCTTTGTGAAATTTTTGTGAATAGATGATGATTTTCCTGAATACAGACCACCTGAGAGAATACTAGCATGCAATGCAAGTTGTTTCATAGAATCATGTTGCTGACAACCTTTTCAATGAGTTGACTTCAGAACTAATGAACAATCTCTCTAAAAGAGTAAATCAGTTCAATTGTTATCCAGGGCTAAGCAATACAGGGGAAATATTAAAAGGCAAATTCTTCTCCCTTTATTATACCACAATGCAAGAACTTTGTAATAATATTTTTATTGTCATTTCAGTAGTTTTATTGCAGATCAGAAATTTCACTTACTGAATAAAAGAAAATATTTTAAAAGTAGGATTTATTTAAAAAAAAATAAAAAGAAAGAAAGAAAATTAGACAGCAGTGTTTGAATTTATGCACCATTTTACAAAGCTGGAATGTTTTGCAGTGAAACAAGAAGTACCGAACTGACAATCTATTTGTAAATGATCATTCTCTGAAGACTAGACTGTTGTGTGAATGTAGCAGGTGTTTTCCTTATAGGTGGATTGAGACATGTAATATTTTTCTTTTTCTTTTTCTTTTTCTTTTTCTTTTTCTTTTTCTTTTTCTTTTTCTTTTTTTTTTTTATATAGTGGTGAAGAATCAGTATTTCTTGTTTTTTTTTTTTTTATGATAACCTTTTAACATCAGACAGAGCAGCTTTCTGCATTATGTCAATAAACAATCTCCAGCAAACAGTATGGATTCAAAGAGCTCGGTCATACATGAATCTGGGTGGAAAGCTAAGTTCAAAATAAGTTTACTGAGTTCATTGCCTTTAGCTACAGAAAAATACTGAGTTTTTGTGGATTTGCGAGACTAGAGGAGGTCCCCTGGCTATGGTTCCTACTGGTATTAGAATTCTCATTTGCCCTGATGACCTGTACATACACATTTTGTGTGATTTCTGAGTAGCCAACTGGTTTCTATCATATAATTAAAGTTGGCACAGATTATTTATTAACAATATTTTATAGACTTTGTCAGGAAAATACCTTTGTTATCTTGTTATAATTTACAGAATTCCAAATAAGTTTCATGTACTAAATAAAGACAAAAAATACAAATGTGCAAAATATTCCTTTAGGGTAAATCAATATATTTTATTTAAATTTTCCTTTTTTATTTGTTATTTTTTAACTATAAATAAAATTTCTACATGAAAAATAATTTTCTGATTAATTATGATATTTTTCTTTTCTTTTTTTTTTTTTTAATTTCCAAATAGCAGATTTGAAAGCTTCAAAACATCCTTTTTCTCACACTATTCAAAAAACTATATTTGTCAAACCCAGTTATTTCCTGCAATATGCACACACACACACACTTATATATGAAAAATTGACGTTGTCAAAGTAAAGCAGGTCAAGGAAGGTGATCCTTCTCTTCTGCTTAGCCCTGGTGAGACACACCTGAAGTGCTTTGTCTAATTCTAGGCTTCCCAATATCAGAGTGAGCTAGACATACTGGAGCAAGTCCACTGATGAGCCAAAAAATTATCGAGGTTTTGCATCATCTGTCGTACAAGGAGAGGCTGAGACAGCCGGGGCGGTTCAATCCAGAGAAGAAAAGGCCCAGATACATCTTATCAGTGTGTAAAAATACTTGATGGGGTATTTCAACGTCAATGACTCTGGGATTCTGTGATATGATCACTGTTATGTGAGTTAGTATGCAAATATTCTGCTAACAAGTGGTTTTTTTTTTTTTCTAAAAAAAAAAAGGTCCTTCCTAGGAGGAAATACAATACTCTTTGATGCTTTGATGTTTGACTAACAAAAGGTCTTTTTCCTTCTTTTCATATTTAGCCAGCCATACAAGTTTACATAATCAAAAGCAATACCAAAATTCTTTTTTTTCTTAATTTTCCCCTTACTTTTTTTGTAAGCAAGGGTAAGCCATAAACTAGGTTGTTAGCTTCTCATCTTGGATCAAAAAAAAATAACCATTTTCCTGAATAGTCATCAAGGTTATTAAAATTATTAACTACTTCATCATTTACTAGTGACAAAGTATTTCCATCTCATCTGTGAGATATCTTAAGCATTCTTCTAGAAATGAAAGCAAAACAGGGTTTATAAGATCTACAATGATATATAGTTATGGCATCACTGCAATGTAATGATCAGCTGTCTTCATCTAGAGGTTTTATGCACATAATTAAATGTATAAGATGTAGAAGAGATCTCTGAGAAACATTGCCTTAGCTGGGACTGTGAATGATGGAGAGAAGTGGATATCTCCAGACAGCAATTTATTCCACCTGAGAATTATTATTTTAGGATAGAATATATCACCCCTTGGAGATTTCCATCTCTTTCCACTTGCAATTAAGAATATATTCTCTTTACTGATTATATCATCTGAAAAAAGTTATCTAATCTTATCAGATAAATTTTATGAAGTGATGTGAACATTTTATACTGAAATGTCAACAATCTGCTAAGGAGATTGAGAATTTTGTACACAGAAGCCACTGGGCTTATCATATACATCTCAATAGTTTTTAATTCTGCCCTGTGGCCACCTTTGTCAACAGGGCTTCTGGAAAAGTCATTAGCAGTCAGTTAACACTGGCAACAGACCAATGCAGGTATTGTCTGTTTCAAGTACAGTAAGCACAATTTACATCTAATTTCTACTTCTTGAATCAAATCATGACCCTGCAGAAGCTTCTTTTCTCCTCACCTATTCTTTGTTTCCAGGTCAGGAGCATTCATACAGAGTTCTTCAAAGAGATTTTGTCCTCTGCAGTTTCCAGGAGCTACGCTGTATGTCTGAATGTGTTCAGAAGTAGAAATCTGTATTTCAAATCTAGCTTCAGAATTTGGATGAAAAGTCTTCTGGTATTTATACTGACATATTACTCTCAATGTCATTTTTATTTTTTTTATGTTAAGCACGTTATTTTAGTAAGAGATGTCACTTGAACCTTTATTCATTAGAGTTCATTGAACTATGCAGGCATTCATTATGTCCATGAATTAGTGAATCATTCTGGATTTGACCCTTATTTACTTCTGAATAACATTAAAAACTTCTGAACAGGAATTCAGATTGTAAGCTTTGCTTATTCATATAGTGCTAGTCAGCAAAGAGACATTATGTTTTCACTAATTCTATGACTGTAATATTTCAAAGAGAAGACTAAAGAACAAATCCATTATGTCTTTCTGGTAAATACATTGGCCTCAGAATGAGTTCATATGGTACTCAGGAAGCTTCTTGCATTGTGAATGTTTTCAAGAGTTCTCAGAGAACATTCATTTGATCTTACAAATCTCACAACATATTGGACTGGGAGCTTTTATTTGGGGAAAAATAATCACAAATAGTGTTTTCTTCATTCTCTGGTATAGCCAGTATTGAAGCTGTTGACATTTACTCTCAGGATTAGAAGGTAGCTATCTTTGGTACTTCCCAATATGGTTTCAGCTCCTTGGCTTGAAACACTCAGTCTCTTGATTTGTTTGTTTGCTGAAAATGGATTTGGCATGGTGGCTGGGTAATTTAGACACTTCTGTACTTCTCCGGAAGTGTCAATTGGTTTTGGTTCAGAGACTTGGGACAAAAGCTGCTCCCTACTGGTATCTCAGCAAAGAAGTCCCACATGGCTGGACACGAACTATAAACAAACTGGTCTTGCATGTGGTCAGTTGCCTATAGAAATTAGTGTTCTGTCATCAGGATATCCCAATGGGCTAAGCTAACTGAACATGCCACATGTCACATACATGTTAATACCTTGTGCCGAAATGCCACTCTTTTTGTCGTAACTGTGGTTAAATCTTTCTTGAGCATTTACCCAGGAGACCAGCAAAAATTGATTGCGTAGTAGCAATGATCTTTAACTAAAGGTTGAACAAGAATACATTGGAAACATCAGGGATGATGAAAGGCATGGGAAGAGTGTTGCATATTAGATTCTGTCCTTACTGCGGATGCCATTGTATTAATAGAAGCTATAATTCAGTGGGAAAAAAAATAAAAGGCTTTCATCTTGCAGTGACTTCCTGGCAGGTTTGAAAATATATCCTTGATTTGTCTTTGTGTTTCTCACAAAAGTACAACAGACCAAGACAGTGGTGTTCTTATTGATTTTTTGCTGTTTGACAGAACTGCTGAGTTTCAGTGGCTTTTTGCATACACCTTCAATTAATCATTCAGGTAGATGGTGTCCAGCTGAATGTAACCTTACACCACTACATTTGTTCACTGTTTCCTGCCATGTGACAGCATTTATCTGATTTGCAGTAAAAATGGGTATAGACCTCAGTGACAATACAGAGAATCCTGAAAAGGATTAACTGCTGTAAATGCAGTAGTGTTAAATGACATAACAAGCATCCAGCTCTATTTCATTAGCATTTCTATTCAAATCATATTTATTAGATACTTCTCTTAGCAACTGCATAAGTTACAGTCTACAGGTACATTGCTCTATGTTGTACTGTCTTGTTACTTATTACAGATGCTTCTTTACAGCATTACCATGAAAAAGGCAGAGTTTGCAATGCAGCTCTAACACCAGTTACATATAAAACTGCTCATCTGTCTCATCAATGCAAATGATACTAAGGAGTAAGGAGCCAATTTGATCTGACAGGAAACCGTTTTGACATGTATGGATATGGTGGAAGGCCATGACGTGGCCTGTGGTGGAAGCAGAAATCCTTTAAGTCCTTTCTTCTGTCACAATTCACAGAATACTTCCAGCCCACCGTCAAGGTGACAGGGGACACAAAGCTTTACATCTCACCCATAAGCCTTCTCAGCTCCTTTGTGGTTGTAAGAATTTGGGCCAGACTGTTCAGGAGGACAGCATTTTAAAAAGTTAATGTATCTAAAAAGATCAAACTGAGTTTGTTGATGGATGTCTTGATCCTTTGAATCCTAAGATCGTATTCTGAATTCTTGTTCATATAATATAACCCTTCCTCTGCTGAATTACCTTTGGGTTTGAGCCTTTTACCAACCTATGCAGAGCTTACAAGTGTACTGCAATTATTTGTTGGTTAATATGCTTATTAGATGTGTATGTTGGCCAATACGTGAGACTAATGTGTAACTAGACCAATTATTAGCATGCAGGTGCTTGATGACTGCTGCCCAGAGACCCTTCAGGCAGGGGGAGGAGTGTCAGCCTTCGAACAAGGCTCTTGCTGAGTTCTACCTTTTTTTAGTTCTCTACCTTTTTTCTCAGTATTTTATATTGTTTCACATTGCTAATTTTTCTCTTCATTCCCTGAGCTGGTAACTAGTATCATCTCAAAAATTTCTCCTCTGCCTTTCTTTCTTTCTTTTTTTTTTTTCTTTTCTTATCATGCATATCTTCAGCGTAGGAGCTCTTTCACAGCTCAGCAACAATTTTGCAGTAAAACCGAGCCAAGGTCACATAGGTGCGTTTCACAGAGTTGGGCCTTGGTCTGCAGGTAGCTGGACCCCCGCACTGAGAGTTACAGCAGGTAGACATTTATAACTGTGGGCATCTGAGAGCTGATCATGGGGAGGGATGCTCAAACACACTTTACTCACCTTTTAGTCAGACCAGGCAGAAATTAGAGACTTAAGTAATTTCTTTTCTACACCTAGTTCCTTTAACCTGCTTTTGAAATTCCATTCAGGTTTTTCAGCTATGGCAAATTAAAATAAACAAGTAAACCCATTTAAAAAATCCCAGGAATGTAAGGCTGGAGGGAGTCTTAGATATTCTTTAATATATTTTCTCACCTTTCAGAAAACTCATTCATTAATATCCTCTATCTTTAAAACTATTATTTGGGGGTTTTTGTCCTGTCTTTTACTATTGGAAGGCTCTCTTCCAGAACCTGACTGCTCTAAGAGTTGGGATGTTTCTTCTAATTTCCCGCTAAATTTATTTCAAGCTGTTCACATCCATTTGTTCCTGTGACAACAGTGGCGTTTCACTTAAATTGTTCTTTTCTCTCCTGATGTTTACCCTGTTGATGTATTTATAGACTAGATACTATTCCTTCTCAGGCTTTGTTTCACTAGGCTAAACAGAGTTTTCCTAATCTCCTGTTAAATAGGCAACCTATCCTTCATTTCATCTCAGTATTGCTTCTCTACCTAAAGTCTCTATCTTCATAGCAAAAAAAAAGCCCAAATCTGGAGACAACTTTCAGAGAGTAGAAATTTAACTCATTTCTACATTTTTCAGAACTGGTGCAATCAAAATTAAAAAAATAGTTAGAATAAAATGTAAAATTTCAGCTGAGCAGTAAAGTATGGAGAAAAACATGCTGGTCCCATGCAGAAACTAATTTTAGACTGATTCATGCTTTGTCAGTTTTTTGCTTCTTTCAACTTTCTTTTTTTTTTTTTTTTTTTTTTTTTTTTATGAAGACAGAATCGCTTCGGGGTAAAAGATAATTTCTGATGATAGTGTTCAAGGTGACTTTGGAATGCTGACCTCTTCCTTTTAAAATGGTGGTCAGTTTAGCATTTATCTGTATAGCAACTACCATTAAAAAAGGTTAACATATCTCAGCAGTTATCAGGGTTGTCTCTCAGCCTGCATGTGGGAGAATTGTAGTTAATTTGGTGGATGTGAGGGTGGATGTGTGTACAGGCAAGAGTGAAAGTGTGAGGAAGTAAAATGTGTAGGAGGTAACTGGTATCTCCGGCACTTTTGCTGACAAACACTGATTTCTTTCAAGAGAAGCCGTATAGAAAGTTTTAAACAAAACTGGGCATGGGAAAAAGTTTTTCTGAAAGCATACTCTGTGTAGTTAAGACTCAGATTCTGTTGGTGCATATGCATTTTGCTGTGTCCATTTTTAAGAGTATAGCTTCTGAAGGTCAGTAAAATGAAAAGGGAATTTGTTTTTAATTTTCTATTTCTGTCTAAACATTGTT
This sequence comes from Aramus guarauna, assembly GCA_013400195.1. NCBI lineage: Eukaryota > Metazoa > Chordata > Aves > Gruiformes > Aramidae > Aramus > Aramus guarauna. The sequence continues at coordinate 236,992 of VXBL01005328.1, read as the reverse complement.
GTGTGCTCAGAGGACAGAACAATCTTTATGGTCCAGAGATGCCTTGCTGCAAGTGTGGGAAATTGCTTTGAGTTTTCTCAATGGGACAAGCAAGCTGACTCCGAGGATCCACGGCAGAACAAAGACCCTGATTGTACTTGTAGACAGAGGTGCATGTAGCCACAGGATTTCACTGGGAATAATATCTTACTTTGTCTTGTGAGACCCCCATCATATTCTCTCAGCCCTGTCATATGATCACCAGACAGCTGAATGGGATAAGCATGCCATTTTGCTTTTGGGTTTGACCAATTACTTGCTCTCCAAAGAGGAGCGCAGATAGACAGCTGATACATAAGTGGAGTCTCAGCCACACAATAAACAGAACATATCCTTAGTTAGGGGAACAGAGGCTCTTGTTAAGTGAAGAAGGCCAGTGGTGAATGGTGAGGCTCAGAAGAAAAAAATCTAAACGAACGGCCATGTTTGCCTCTGCAGTGTTTTCTGCAGCTTCCATTGTATCCTTCTCTCTGTAGCCAAGTGACCTCTAAACCTTGCAAACAGCACACAGGGCGTCTTTTCTTCCTTTTCTGTGTCGACTATTATCCTTTCATCTTGAAAGGTCATTGGGTATCAGCTGAAGAAATATACCACTTAGCTTTGAGCGTTCTCCCTGTTTGAAGTGATTTGCCTGTTTGTTTTATAAATGGGAGTCTGTCCACAAACAAATTGAAAATTAGTTAATCGCCTTTTCCAGTCAACATACAGTAGGTGCCATAAGAAGAACAGGTTAATCCTGAAGCAGATTGAAATACTTCATCAGCCACATGCCGGGCTCAGTGGTCTGGTGCGGTGACTAGGCAGTTGGAGGTTCCGTGCAAGCAGTTCCTGCAGGACTGGGGACAATAAACTGTCCAGAGAAACTGTGCTATTTAAGGGTTAGAAATGCTTACTAAAATGAGTTGGAGGGGGATTTTTTGCCTGAAAGATCATGTGCAGATTGTATACATATTTCCAGTATCATATTGGTAAATCTAGACAAGCTTGAAAAAGTCATTACATTTATCAATCATACAGGACAAGACATGACTGGGGAATCCAAAGTATTGCCTGTCATGTTCCAGTCCTGAGGTGGAATCCTTTTCAAGTATTTTTTACCAATTTGCAAAAGGTGTTTTACTTTATTTACATGCAGATGGTAGAGAGACAATGAAGCTGTAAAAAAAAAAAAAAAGAAAAAAATCAGTTTCTTATCAGTCCACATTTATTGAGTCCAAGAATTTGTAAATTAAACCATGGATTTAATGAAATTTGCAGGGAGGGGTGGGGGGGTTCCTGACAATACTTTGCAGGGTAAACATGTTCTCATGTTTAATTAACTTGTCATTTCAGTGAATTCAAAACCAGAAAAAAGAAACAAAAAAAAAAAGAAAGAAAAAGAAAAAAGATAAAAGCTAAAGGGCTAGATAATTGATGGCCATATTTCAGACTTGTAAAAGCATGCATACTACTTCAGTAAGTGGTCTTTGATTGTTGTGATTGGGGCTGAATCTGAAAAAAGAGGTGTAGAGCAAAAGCAACAACTTATTCTCTTTTGGTGTGAATCAGAATAGTTATCTTACTCCTTTTCTTGTGTTGCTACATAAGCATATTTATTATCAGTTCATCATATTTATTTCATCTGAAATGGAGCAAAAGAAGCACAGTGAAATTGCAATGGACAGAGTAGGACTGTGAGAAGGAACCAGCTGTGAAAAAGAAGACATCAGTATACTGATTCTGGAGAAAACCACCAAATTTGACTGCAAAGGTGTGGACATTAGTAGTAGCTGAAGCAGGAGAAGTAATATTCATTGCCCATCTATCAAACAGCTTTATCAAAGTAATTGAAAACAAACAAATAAACAAAGGCACATTGTTAGGAAGTCTTGGGAATTGCCACTATTTATTCAGGCCGACTTTTTTTTTTCCAGAACACTGTCACCACCACAGGTATTAGTTGCCAGAGCTTCCTGCAGCCAGGGATAAAACGTGCATGTCTAAGGCAGGCAAAAGGACCTCTTGACTTTAGAAGTGGTACTTGCCATTTGGAGGAGAGGTGACTTGATGGGGGGATATGAGTCACGCTCGAGCTGGCACTCTCTGTGATCTCTATGTTTTATGGCCAACTACAGTTTTTCAGTCTCCTGAGATGTCAGGCTTGGCACCTTTCAAAGCTCTAGGATCATTATGTTTTTCAAAGAATTGGAACCTATACATTGTGTTCAAGTTTACTGTGAAGCAATTAATCCTTGGTTTGATGACAAGCACTTAAGTGATTTTGAAGACATATTGATGTTCCAGCTTGCCATGCTGCACATTGCAGAAAGCTAAAAAATGCTGTTTACTGGAAAGCTGCTGTGTTTATTAATCCATGTTTCATACTGCAGCTCAGAGATCATGAAAGAAAAAATGAGTCATTGGCACTGCTTGTGCTTTTTAGTTATTACTCTGCTTTTCAGGGCATTGGAAATTAACCGTATCTAAGTGTAGGTAAAACATCCTTTGCTATTATATAGGATAAAAAAATTGCCTTAAAATGGAGAAGAGTGTCTTTTGTGTTCCTGCTTTTAGGTTATGTTGTTCAGAGAGCCAGAGAATAAAAGATTTTGGATCAATTGAAGCGTTCGTTTGACTCAAGGCTGCTGAGTAAAATGATGTATTTCACTAGAGACAGTTATCCTCTAGAATGTTAGACAAATGTGCACTGTTTGCTGCGGCAGCCTGTTTGTAGCTGAGAAAAGTAATGATATCTCCATGAAGGAAGAAAATTTCCCTATACCTAACATTTTTTTTAAATAAAAAAGGGTAATGAGAGCTGAGTTGGAACTCATACTACTATGTATTTTGATAAAAGTTTATCTGTGATTTCCATAACTGCTTTTCAAATAGCTAAATTTTATAATTTGTTTTTCTGTTTTTCTTTCCTTGAAATAACAGTCATAATTAACATTGTTTAACAGTAACCAGGCTACTACTGCATGAGGAAGTAGAAAAGTAAGTGACAGACATGGCCCCAAGTAACCACCTGCCCAGGTAGGTAGAAAAATATGGAATCAAGGAACTACTTGCTCCAGTTTTACCAGAGAAAAAATGAATTACGGATTAAAATGTTCATTAATTTTCACAGACTGGCTAAGGCAATGATATAGTGGAAGGAAGACATTGAAACAATACATAAACCATGGTTCTCCAAGGTCTGTTCATTATTGTGAGTTACTCAGGATCGCAGAAGTAGGGAGTGGTAGTTATCTTCCAAATATCACTGTAGCATAAAGAAGGCCAAGGGATTTCTAGCAGTATATAAACTCTCATATTGGGAAAGTATGATTTGTTGAAACCGAGACTGTAACTGAGAAAAGGTCATTTCTAACAAATGTATTTTGCATAAAGAAATCATGACTTTTTACAGTTATTGAAGTGCCCATTTGATATTTTTCAAAAGGTAGTATTTCATTTTTTGTTGCATTGTTTGGACAATTTCGTTTGGAAATTAAGCTGATTTCATCAAAATGCTTTAAAGATTGAAATTCAAATATATAAAACATTTCCTAGCTTTTGGAAAGGAACTCCATTTCGGTCATAAATTTAATAAGATTTAATTTCCAATTTTATGAAGTTTGTAGGCTCCTTTTGCATGGGAACAAACACTGAGGGATTTATTCATCAGTTTACAAGAGATATAAAAATGCTCTACTGTTCAAATCTGCACTGTGACTAGTTAAATCAGTTAACAAAAAAAAAATCTATTTGTTTGCTTAAAAATCACTGTATCTAAACTAAGCTTTTTATTCTGCTTTTAATAATTCCTACTTTTTTTTCCTCTTTGGTTTTCATTAATGGAAATACTGTATAGGTTCTGACAGGCATCAAAATGAAGCAACTAAAATATAATGACAGGTTCTTCCCTAAAAGTATTTTTAGTGCATGTGGAAGCAGGAAGAACCATCCCAAAAGATTTTTTTTTTTTTTTCCATAAAATTTCTGACTCAGATGGCAGGCTCAATCATTTGTCATATTTTAAAGCTGCAATCTTATTTTTGGACTCAAATTCACATTATAACTAAACTCACATAACCACCATTGAAATCACTGATAGTGATTTGATTTTTAGCATTTTCACTGCATTGGTGGGGGGGAATAACAATTACATTCCAGCCCTCTTGACTTAAAAGGCATGTGGGTTTGACTTCAATTAAAGTGTATAGTCAGGAGAACGTCACTTACTGTTAAAGAGTCCTTCTAGACATGTCAGGATTAAGAGAGATTTCAGTAGTCATCTACTGGAAAAGAAAATTGTATCTGAGCAACTGCAATAGAGGGATTGGCAGAACAATTCTCTTGGCATCCTTAGACAATCAGAGTGCCTGCTGATTACTGTGCAAGACAGATTGAGAAATGAAGAGTTGCAGATTTTTTGTAACCATCACAGTTAAGAGAATATAATTTTTCTGTGGAAAAATCTGATTTTCACAAAAAGGCATTTTGCATCAGAAAAATCATCTAATGGCAATTTCCTGTCACAGCCAGGTTATACTAGGTGAGACATTTCTAACAAGGACTGGAGACCACTAGTGCCACTGTTCAGAAATTACTCAGAACCAACAGTTCTGAGGTTGCTCTGCTACGTCCAGTGACTCACCAGCACAGCCGTTGACATCAGGTCCTGCACAACCAGGCAACTGCGTGGCTTTCCTGAGAACTGCTACAAGATATATTTCTCATCCAATATATAATATGGGTGTGGTCAGGAAAGAAGAAACTTCTACTACAGGGAGTTAGAAGAGTTAGGAAATTAAGGTAAATTATGCAAAACTAGAAAAGCTGTGCAAAGTTATTACTGCACAAGAACACAGATATGTGGATTGTCAATGGATATATTTAGTCTGAATATTAGAAGCTTGTCAGAGAACTGCGGTTTTGGAACAATCTTCCTGCAGGACCTTGCAGATATCTAATTATTCTTAAGATCAAGTACTGCAGACTTATGAAGATGGTTCTTTACCATAGTAAAGGAATGAGCACTGACTCAATAATTTCCTGGCAGCCCTGAAGTGCATGTTTTCAGTGGAATTGTTAGGGTCAGAAGCTGAATGGGTGGGAATCCAGCTACAAGTAAGGCCAAGAAATATTTTAGGGTGCTCATCTGAACATGTTTGCCTGAACATACTACATTTTGGCCATGAAAATATGAAGGAAGAATAAAGTTAGTGGACAAAGCATGAAAAATGACTAGCTGGTTTAATGAAAGACAGATTCACCACTTCTCAGGCGTAAACAAAGCAGAGGTCAGTTGAACCCATACAGGTCCATGCACACTAAGGAAGATGTAATTAATATTAGCTTGCTTTGAACCCAAACAAAAGCAAACTTAAACTTGTATGACTGCCAAAATGTCCAAGCATTTTGTAACATTTTGTAACATCGCAAGACAACTGATAACATTTTGTAAGACAGCCAATCATATTAAAATAACAGTCATAAAAATAAAATAACATTAAAATAATAACCATAGCCCCCAAAGGGCAAACAGAGGTCTCCAGTATAGTTGCACAAGCAGGCAGGGGGAAAACATGTGCAAGCAGTAAAATCTGCCAGAGAGCTAAGGATGTAAAACAGGCAGGAATAGTGTCTTAAAACCAGAATTCTGCAGAATAAGCTGGCAGCATGAGTCCTGATCCCAAAAATAAGTGCCAAGAGCAGATGAGATCACCTCTTTTCTTTTGGGGAAGGGGACAGAGGAGCATGAAATGCCAGCAATGAGAGAAGAAAGATGGAGAAGAAAGAAGAGAGCCCACCCTGCATCTGTCTTCCCTTGGGAATAGCCTTGACCGACCTTGACCTCGGTGATGGAGCCCAGCCCACAGTGCCAACTAAAACCACATCAGTTCCTCGGTACCACACACTCATAGCTGGTTTAGGTGAATCTTGTAAGGACCCATTGTTTTGCATATGCTAGTAATTACGAAGTAGCCATTGACAACACAATGTGCATTGCTAAGAAGTATCAATTCAGTACAAAGTTGTCATGAAATCTGAAACTGGTCTGATTTGTCAGTCCTTTAAACACTCGCATCATAATAAAATCCAACTCTCTAACCAATACATATAGATTTCCTTATAGTTAGTTGCAACACAGGTAAAAAGCTTTTTTGCTTTTGACAATTGTGTTGGATTTTTTATTAAAAACTTTTACAAAACAGCTAATCTGAGGTCATTTCACTTTTAAAATCAGGGCAAATTGAATTGCCAAAGGTTAAATATGTGTAAGTCATCAATCCCATTTTTGGGTGTCTTTCCTCCTTATCTTCCTGTTAATTTTATTTATGAAGTTTTCTGAAACATTCGAACCTGTGTTGATGAAAGACAGACAGTTATAGCTGTGTTATAATTATTTCCTTGGGAAATATAAAAGCCACTCATCAAAACTATTCTAAACCTTTTTTACAAACCTGATGTGCAGTTCATGTACTTTCCTAACTCTGTTAAATTCAGAGAGCTACATAATCTGTATTTCTGACCCTACAAGCTTAAAAATCCATTTTAGTATGGCGTAGCTAACGTTCTCTATCTAAGAGAAGTCATTAACCAAAGCTAGTGTGTCAGATTGATATTTCAGGATGTATTTTAGATTGCAGGACTGTTTCTCAATAAAAAATGGCAAGGAAAGTACTTGTACAGAATTTATAAAGAGGAACAATACAGGCAGATGGTTCCTGAAATATTTAGTGTGTTATATATTTGTAAACAAATTATGTAAATTAAAAAGAAAATCCACAAATTGGTCTTCTAGACATCTGCTAAAAACTGAATTTATTAAACTTACAGGAAAATAAGAAAATACACAGCAATATTCTCAGTTCTCACTCTTTTTTTCTCTTAATTCTCATATGCCAGGAAATCAATGAGGCCACGGTGAAACTAAGCTACATGTGGTGTAAGATTCCAATACTAAAATATGAGCTAGCTATGTCAGTAATAGTATTTTATATCTATTTTATAGCATCACCAAAAGGCTGTGATCAAGATCAGAATTCATGGCACCAGGTTACACACACATGAAAAATTATGATTTATTATATGGCTCTGCAACCAATTAAAGAAATTGTAGCCTATACAAAAGAAATGAAATGTAAAATGTGTAATAAGACATGGATGAATAAATGTTCAGAAGCTTTTTGTTTACTTGGAGAGTGCTTTAGACAGGCAGCAAGGAAAGAGGAGAATGAGACAGTGTATTAAGGAGAGAATAGAGGGATGCAATTTGGAGAGCTAGAGGAAGGTAGTTATCACCAGCAGTCTCTAGCAAGTGTAAGAGAGAAACTTTTAAGGGTTGTGGGG
>VXBL01005328.1:138672-229579 GCA_013400195.1 Aramus guarauna | reverse complement strand
AAAAAAAAAAAAAAAGCAGAATGACTGAAGAAAGAACAAGAACAGAGAAATTAGAAACTAGCTATTCAGTAAATTTTATTCTCATTGTTAAATGTGTAGCCTTAGGATTTATGTAGTGCACACTTATTCTGAAGACAGGATGATTAATTTTCTCATGGGCTTCTCTATGATGCCCAAATAGTAATATCAGAGTGCTTCACAAAAATTATTTAATCTTCATAACACTCTAGTGATATGAAGAGATAGTGTAATTCCCTATTTTATAGGTACTAGAGAGAGACAAAGAGGTCAAGTGCACTCATGGATTTTTAGAGTCCAAGTTGAGGGCATAGAATCTGATTTTCCAGCATGCACCACAGAGCATTTTAAAGGTTCAAAGCACTTTTGTGTCATATCCATGAAAGCCGAACACTTCTGCAGACCAGGGCCCATGATCTCAGGTCAAGCCAGAGTATGATGACTGCACAGTTAATGACTACTCAGGAGAGGTTGCTTAAATTCATGCAGGAATTTTTTATCAAAGATAAGAGTAATTTTGCAGGATGATATGCAATCCCTTTAACAATGGAGCCATTCCTTTTGTACCCTTTCCTCGCCAATCCTGCATCCCAATCTGATCTTCCTCAGAAATAAAAGAAGACATATGCAAAAGAGGTTACTCTTAAACAATCTGATCCATCTTGCATGATGAACAAGCTTTGCATCCTGTGCAAAATATCTTAAATGTACATACTCTACTACACAAAACTAACCTGCCATGAAACCTCTCTAATTCAAGCAGCACAAAACCTTGTAATAGGTTTAGTTGAGTCAAATGGAAACAGTATAAATGAAATATCTCAATGTTATTATTTTATAGAATCATAGAATCATTTAGGTTGGAAATGACCTTTCAGATTATCAAGTCGAATTGTTAATCTAGCACTGCTAAGTGCACCACTAAACCATGTCCCTAAAGACGACATCTACACGGTTTTTAAATACCTCCAGGGATGATGACTTAACCACTTCCCTGGGCCACATGCTCCAATGACTGATAATCCTTTTCATTGAGATATTTTTCCTAATATCCAATTTAAACCTCCCCTGGCACAAGTTGAGGCCATTTCCTCCTGTCCTGTCACTTGTTACTTGGGAAAAGAGACTGAAACCCACCTCACTACAACCTCCTTTCAAGTAGCTGTAGAGAGCGGTAAGGTCTCTTCTGAGCCTCCAGGCTAACAACCCCATAAGACTTGTTCTCTAGACCCTTCACCAGCTTTGTTGTTCTTATTTGGATGCGCTCCAGCATTTCAACAGATTTCTTGTAGTGAGGGTCCAAAACTGAACACAGTACTTGAGATGTGGCCTCACCAGTAAAGAGGGAAAATCGCTTCCTTAGTCCTGCTGGCCACGCCATTTCTGATACAAGCCAGGATGCTGTTGGCCTGGCTCATATTCAGCGGGCCTCGATCAACACCCTCAGGTCTTTTTCTGCAGGGCAGCTTTCCAGCCACTCTTCCCCAAGCCTGTAGCATTGCATGGGGTTGTTGTGACCCAAGTGCAAGACCCAGCACTGAGCCTTGTTGAACCTCATACAGCTGGCCTTGGCCCATTGATCCCACCTGTCCAGATCCCTCTGTAGAGCCTTCCTACCTTCCAGCAGATCAATATTCCCACACAACTTGATGTTGTCTGCAAACTTACTGAGGGTGCACTCAATCCCCTCATCCGGATCATTTATATTGCTTTGATTGGTATAAGATACTAAAATGTTAATTGCTGAATTATAGAATACCTAACAGAATGCCTCTACAAATACTTAATATGGTTTTCATGGTTCATTTTCACAATGGTTCTACTACAAAAGACCACATATTTTAGACGTTCTTTCACAATACTGCAGTGAAACTGTTTTATCTTTTATCCTGCAAGTGGTTTCCATGTTTCCAAATCACCATATTTGGAGACTGTCTTCAGAAAAAACTTGTGTTTTTTTGTCCAAGTTGGAAGAAAACAGGTGTGATTATTTTAAAATTTCCTGCAGAATAACCCGTCCAGATTCCACCCAACCCAAATCATGCTTTGTTGAACAGGGTCCACCTTGTCAAAGAGACACTCCTCACTACCAAGTATTGTATTTTATACCTTTCCCTCCTTATCTACCTGAGAGTTTGTTTATATATGTCTAGCTTCTTTGATTTGTCTCATTGCTGGCATATTAGAAACATCTTGCAGCTCAAATGATGTTTTCTAGAGTCTCTGCTATCTCTGTTTTCATTACTAGTGTGTTGTGCCTCTTTGCTGTCAGATTAACTCACTGGAATACCTATTCAGCTCCCAACTATTCGAAGGGCCATCCACACAATAATTGTATAGATGGATAATTCCAAGAAAAACTGCCATAATTATAAGCAATTTGTCAACTCATATATCCCCTCCTGCCTTCCAACAATTATTTGTACTGTGTGAAAGTATCCAGCACACAGTTATGACTGGTGGTACTCAATAAATATAGATTGACTCCAAAAATTAGAAGTTTTCTTTTCCTGTGTCCCCAGGCCTTGAAGATTAATTAATCACATCTTAAAGATCAATTTTTAAAATTCTAGAAAGAAATTTTGATTCCCAGGGGGAGTTCTACAACATGTGTGAATGTGGCACAGATTCTCTGATGCTGAATAGCTTTTAAGACTAAGTAAATTCTCAGTACATGATCTGCTATATACTAAGTATGACTCATGTATTATTTAGTAATGGACTGCCCCACTTTATTCATCTATCACAATAGTAATCTGAAATATTACTGCGTGGGAACTACAAGCAATTGCCAATTTTCTGAAAGCAATTACCTGAGAAGTTTCTTTTAGCAGTTGAACTATTAGGGATACTTGGAAGATGATGACTCAGAGATCTCTGTGTAGGATCTTCCAAGTGAGCATGGCTTTCTTGAGGAAATATTTAATATTTTATTTGACAGGAACCCTGTCAAAAATATTGCTATGATTTATTTTTTATTTCACTGAAATTGAGAAAACTGTCCACAAATTCTGACTTCTTAAAAAGTTACTTCAAATAATAGATTTACCCAGTCAGCCACTTCTCTTCACCAAACAGCATTTTCAAACAAGAACCTTCCAAAACATGGGTAAAAGCAAAGCACTGATCTCTCCTTCATCAAAGCAAGGAGGGATGAAATGGTCTTACCTGTATGTTAGCAAATCCAGGGTATTTTGGAACATGGAATTTCAGAGCTCTCACTTTTAGCAGGGTCTTTTGCTTGTCTATCATGTCATACTGTGAAAGCTTATATTTTACAGAATACAACATCAAGCTGCTTTCATGCATCCTCCCATTTGACACTGGGGAAGGGCAGGTTTCTTCAAATCTATGTAGTGCTGAGCTTCCATATATGTGCCATTACTGCTGTGGGAAATCATGTCTGTTGCCAGAGCTTATATCTTACATCACTGAATGGATGAAGAGAAGCATTTACTTAATGTGGTAGCATTGCTGGGTAAAACAATTCTGTGGGGCAAATAGTCCATCTATGTGAGGAACTTGCTAGTGTACGGTTGAATAAACTGAACTCTTGAAAATAGTGAAAGCAGTTGTTCCAATTATTATGTGTGGTAATATATATATAAATCTCAGACTGGTCTTCAAAATGGAAGAAAAGGCAGAAGTCTATGACTGTAACTGAAAAAATTACAGGGGATGAGCTGTATTTGTCAATACAGTTAAAAGTAAGATTATAAAATAACAAACAATACATTGCCTGGTGGAAAGAGCCTTGAGCAGGTTGTCAGGCAAGTCAATTTTTTTATTGGCTCTGACATTACTTACCCTTTACCGTGCATACCTTGTGCTCCAGCTGTTAAAAAAAAAAAAAAAAAAAAAAAAAAAAAAAAAAAAAAGTTTTTTTAAGTCCACTAATGGAAAATCACACCTATGAACGAGATAACTTCCTAAAGTTTATTGATAAAATTCATAACTTATGCTTACTAGGTGAAGGTAGAATGAGTTCACATTCTTCATGTTAGTTCTTACACGCATGACATTTTTGTACCACCCTATAGACGCGTTCAGCCCACCCCCAAAAGTATTGCATCCATATGTTCCTCTCAAAAACTTTCCACTTTCTAAAAATATTGCATGAAATTGTGAGTGATTCTAATAAAATGCATTTAAAATTACTGAAGTCAAATGAAATATTTTAACTGAATCTTCTTTCAAAGATAAGAAAGCTAAATAAGAAAACCAAATATTGTGACCTTCTGTTTGCCTTCAACCAACCCAATGAAACATAATATAACAGTTAATAACAACTGACATGATCTCTTACAAAACAGATTCAGGCTGTTTACTCATTCCCTTTTCTTTCTTTGCCTTTGGCTAAAAGGAAGAAGTGAAGATATGTAGAAAAGACAGTGTGTAAAATGACTTTAAAATGGTTTAAGTTCTCATGATTTCAGCCTTTACTTTTTTAATGTACAAACAAAAAGATTTATTTTGTGCCGACTGCATTCTGAGACAAACTATGTTCTTGCCTTCTCTCACATTATGGTAATAAAGATCTGCAGGACAAGCACTACCCTCAGTTATAGATGTGCAAAAATGCCAACCTAATTTGAAAACTATGAGGTCACACATATTGTAATCAGTGAATATTTTTGCACTGCTGAATCTTTATCACTGTATTAATATAGACAAAGGAAACAACCAAGTTACAAGGGTGATAGGTGAACACGAAGCCAAAACTGTGCAAACAGTGGATAGATTTCTCAGTTTGTTGATGGAACCAGAAAAAAAACCTTGAAAAAACATAAGCTGCATTAACCTAGAAAAAAATTATCCTCAGGGGAAAAAAATCTGCATTGTTTTGGTTGTCACATCCTTCTTTTTTAGCAGAAAATTAAAATTTGAGGGCATAGAATCCTTACAAAATAAATGCTGACAGTTCTGAGTCAGAAAGTAGAAACATTGGTTGCATAGAAAGCATACAGCATAAAATGATAACATTTTTAAATTTTTTCCAGCTGTCTTTCCTTAAAACTGTTGGCTGAAGTTGCATTGAATTCACAGACGAGATTTAGGTATTCCTGAAGCTGTTGTAGAACTTTCACAAAAATAAATAACATAACATAACATAACATAACATAACATAACATAACATAAAATAGGCAAAAGAATCTCCAAATTTCCTCCACTACCTACTCACCAGATCACCCATCCCTCCCTTGAACTAATGTGCTGGACACAGACTGAACACCAAAGGGATGAACTCAAAGAAAATGATACAGAGGTGCCTGTAGATAAATAATACACTGTGCATTTGGAAACACAGTCAACTTTGAATTGTATCTTTTGTAAATTTGCTATTTTTATAGAAGGGACATTTCCCTTTTGAGGGCTGTATTATAAACCAACATATTTTCTAAACTATTATTCATGACCTTTCCAAGGCCTGATGTAGTGTTTTGTTTCCAGGACTTCATTTATACTTCATTAGTTATCAGGGAATGAATGAGTGAATTCTGTAAATTGAATGTAAGACTATGAAGAAAACCAGGAAGTAAAACAATTCCTGCAATACTAAAGACTCAAATAGCTGTAGAGGATGTTAGCCGGACAGTTTGGAGATAAGAATGAAGATGTTACCAAAGCAAGTGTCCTAAACAATTTTTAAAACCTTTTTTTTTTTTTTTTCCTAACCACGAAGAGGCAGAAGACCAATGGCCTGGTAGTACACACTGTTTTGCACAAGACACTGAAAAGCTTTTTACTTCTGGAATCTGTTCCTCTGCCCTGTTTTGTACTAGCTAACAATAAGTGCAGTTTGGAAGTTTGCCCTCTATTCCACTGCCATAGACACACCTGAACTACAACAAATCACAGAGAAACATGGAGAAGAAAAGTCCTTGTGATATGCGCTGTAAGACCCTTTCAGACTGTTTCTGGAGTCTTTGAACTCCTCCTGAGTTTCAAGGAGAGTATGTAATGCACACAGTTCACTGTCTGCAATTTCCTGTACTAAGACACTTGAAGAAGAAATGTCTTTCACTTTTCAGCTGTCATTAATCTGGTATGCTTTTCTTTATAAATATTTATATTTAATCCATATTACATGGAAATTCCTAGAAAGAAATAAACTGATTGATTTCAGGACATTTTTAATATACAGTACTGCCTCATATGAAGACAAGACTTCCTAAGCCAAATTTGACTACTATGTACTAAGCAATATGAACCAAAGTCTCTTTGCATTGCAGGTGGCTGGAATAGCCAGTAAATGCTGACTCAGCAACAGAGATAAGTGGAATGCAATAACAATCAATTTAGCAGACAATCTGGATATGTCTTTAAAAGAGGAAGGGATATAGTTAACTGTTTTTTTCCCCAATGAGAAGATAAGAAGTAAGTGGCTATGTACTTTCAGGATTTATAAAATAAAGTGTTGGCTCTGATACAATTCATTTTAGATTCAGCTTTTCTCTGGGATTGGTTTACAGCAGAAGCTATCTCCTTTGATAATACTCAAACTGCTCTGGTTTTCATTTTTTAATGTAACAGGAAGCTTAGTGTGTGTATATGATTCCTAATTCAAATGCAAGTTATAAAGGGTATCCTTCACCTTTTACCTTGGAACAAAAAAAGTAACTGATTTTAAGGACTACATTCTGATTTCAAGTTCACCGTTGAGGAGACCATTTCCCTTAGCAATATTCAAGTAAATGGGATTAGACTTGTTTCTTAAGGGACTTTAGGTGACTCCATTTGTGTAACTTATGTGAGATCTCAGAAGAAAAAAACAGTATAGCAAGAAAACTAATGAAAAGAAGAAATTAAAGAGTATAAAACCTAAGGCACAAGTAGTTTTAATACGTGCAATCTTGAATCTTGCATTTCATCAGGATTCCTGTTACATCAGCTTTGCTTTCTTTATGCACCATGTTTCTCACTCTTCTTTTTATGCACTGAGCCCACTTAATGTAAAACTCGCATTGTTACTGAGCTTACTTAATGGTATTTCTATAATTCTTTAGTCATAGGTATAGACACCGTTCCATCAGAATATATAAGGATTTGATAGACTGGCATTAGCATTGCATAAAATATGGTGAAATACCTTAGCAAGACAGGAAGTGAAGCTGTGTTATCACCTTCACCCTGCTTAGGGTATCTGCAACTAATGGTGATGGACAAAAATAATTTGCTCTTTGTATCTCTTCTGCTGTTTAATAGAAAAAACTAAAATATAATGGTTTTTACAGCCCTATATGATCATGTAAGATATTTTCACTCATATTCCTTCTGGTTATAATTTGACAGGTCTCCATCCCACCCATGACATTTACAACAGCTTAGACTATTAAAACAATAGTTTTAATCAGCTCACACAAGATTGAGTTATCAGTGTCTGTAGACTGCATTACTAATTCCAGCAATAACCCAACTAGTGTTAAAAAAGCAGTTAAATCCTGTTTTGCTCTTCAAAAATAACACTCTTATTTTTATAAACACAAATGTGTTTATTTTATCTGGTAAGTAGAAAAAAATAATGCTTGAATAATTTGATATTTGTCTTGAGTAACCTGTTGTAGAGATTGTTCTGTAAAAAATAGTGTCTTACTATGTACAAAACAATGATCCAGTGGGAATACTACTGGATCACACTCAGACCTTCAAATTTATTTTTGCTTTGCCATCCTCAGGCAGGTTATTGTATCTCTCGAAACCTCTTTTCATATCGCAGAATGGGATACACATTAATCATGCAATTTGATCCAGCCAGCTAGCCTAAATTTAGTCATGTAGATTGATTTAATTAGATGGAGTAGTTAATGGTGGAGCCAGCTATTTCCTTATTGTAATTTTTGCTTAAAAAAATCCAACCACCCAGCATCCTATTCTCTTTAGTACAAGAGGATATGAGCAAGTTAAGATAAGCTCCTTCTTTCATGGAAGAAAGACTCTTCCAACCCATAAGCCTTGATCATCATTTTGAGCCTTGGTCAAACTCCTCAGGTTTCTGTGAAGTTTTAGTTGTTTTTTTTTTTCCCATTTTTGCAAACTTTACCTATACCAGGTGTTCCCTTGGAGCACTATGTGTAATGCCACTCCGTTAGGAGCATGGTGATTCTCAGATAACCAGCTCTGTCTCTGTCATCCAGGTATTTGATAAAGAGGTTTATTATATTAATTAAAGTGCCTCACACAGACTAAAACTTATATTACTTGCCTCTGGTTGCATGAAGTTCATAGTGAATTGCTTGGCAAACTGTTACAGTACACACATTCTGCTTGACTGAAAAATATCATAACAGTTTTCAAGCCACTCCTTTGTAATGTTTGTGCCCAAAAGACTGGTGCTTTTAAAGTATAAGGTTACTTGGGCACAATTTTATCATGAATTTAAGGGTGAAATGACAAATACCCATCTGTAAAGTTGGGGAAACCACAAAAAAGATTTACATTCTTAATTAAGACTGTCTTTCACCTTTAATCCTTAACTGTTCTTGAATCTTATTTTATAAAGGCAACTCTTTAGCCTCTATAATCTAACCTAAGGCAGTGATCTCCTGAAGAGTTCTTTGAGCTACTTCTTTCCTGCATTTTTTGTAAGGAGGCCTATTAGCGATGCCTACTAGAACAGCAAATGGGGGCAAGGTTCCCAGTAGTACAAAATGGAAGCTATAGGGGTTTTTGCTTACTCATTAAAACAGCTTTTCCGTATCTGTGACAGAGCACTTGGATGACAGTACTGATGGAAATACATATTGTGCTCCCACAAAAGATGAAGATGTTTAATGGAAATTAACAAACAACATCATTTTCTAAATAAATTCATATTTGTTTAATTGCTCCATATTTGTAAAAATCCTACATTTTTCAAGTATCCTTACAGCCTCCCCCAACAATAGTGTCAGAACCTTACAATTTTTAAGAAATATATGAAAATTCATCAAGGTTAGCTTGCTACAAACTAAACACTGGATCCATAGTTGAGTTATGAGGAGAACTAAAAAACTGATGTGAGTATGACATACCAGGACATCAAAACCTCTTTCTGCACATTTTTTTCAGTTGAGTCTATGGGATACTCAGTCATAAATACCATTTGTAAAATCAGTCTTTTCATTTTATTCAGTAAAAGAATACTTTAAATCTTATTTGTTACGTGATTTCTGGTAGAGAGAAGAATTCCAGATTTCTGGAGAGGTCTGTTCATTTGAATACTAGGAAAAGGTGTTAAATCTACTTCAGTGACTTTGAACATAAAGCTGGATCTCTGAAGAGACCTTGAGTTATGTAGCAGTGAATGTCTCTTTTTTTTCTTTTTTTTTAAATCCAGGTACAAGAATAGTTATGAGCTCCCATACAAAGCAATGTATGTCCATATTATGAGGTATATGAAGTATTTTAAATAGTATGATCAGATTAGATCTCTATGAACTGAGACAGTTTAAAGTCTAGATTTTAAAGACAGACAGAGGATGAGGAATAGGAGTACTATGAACGAGATGGAGAACAGAAGCACAAAGAAATTACACGGTTTGTCCAGTCACACAAAAAAACTATAGAGCAAGTGGCAATGAAGCCCATATCTTCTGTCTTCTACCATATTCTCTTAACTCCATTATTTCTAAAGTAAGAATACTATGTTAAGTCATCCTACAGGGGCTGCAAAATCAGATGATGATTTGTTTAAAATCTAACAGAAAATATTTTCATTCAAAAATTCACCCTTGGAAACATCCTTACACAAATTTCAGCATGCTGACCACCTCCTGTGGTCAGACTATGTTACTGAAGAATCTCTCAGTAACTGCGTACTCTGCTGACAGGAGGAATAAAAGCTTTAAGATGTGGGACTGTAAAAGATTTCGCTTTGCATAGAGCAATATTAAACATAAAGTGTCTTTTCCTTCCAAAAGGAAAACGAGCTGCATGAAAGTTTACATGTTGATGCAACAACCTCGAGTCTTCTAAATTTAGGACAAGAGTCTTCTCCAAACTCCTTTCTCTCTGCATCCCTATTTAGAGGTGTTCAGTACTGTATTTATTAAATACCCTCACCTTATGTCACGCTGTCTGTGCCTTTTGGCTGTAGTTGCTTAAGTTTCGGGGTCATTGTTGCTGCTATTAGTATAAATTCTTATTTCAAATATAAAGAGGGAAATTACCATATAGTCTTCCTGGTTTGTGATTTCTCATTTCCTGCAGTACTGGAATTTTCATGTTCTGATTTCAGCACCCTCTATCTGTTGAATGGCTGGAGAACAGGGAGGATGGATCAGTAACACCTCTGAGTCTACCAGAGAGACTGCCTTGGTTCCTCCCAAAGTGAAAGCTTGGATTTCCCACTCAGCAATAGTCCAGGACATATTTTTTCCATTCCATTTCAGAATTTGTCATATTATTATTTTCCCCTGGAATAGGAATTCTAGGTTTCAGACAGTTTTCAGTAACTTCACGTATTTACAGAGATTCATAGATATAGATATCCTTTTCAGAACACACTGACTTTTGATTTTGTCTTAGACAACTTCTTTTTGTGCAGAACACTTGTGGCCTCAGAGCTGAGTGAGTGGGTACAGTTCCTAGGAAACAGCAAAAACTTTAAAACCTATTTCTAAAAGAGCTGGTAAGTCCTAGCTGAACACCACAAGCCGGTAAAATTTCCTCTGAAAGAGAACTTTCAGGTATTGAACAGAGAACTCCTCATCAGTTTGAGAAGAGATTTACTTATACGGAAGAGGTATCCAAACTTTGTGGCTCGATGTGAGTATTCCTCACAGTTTAAATGAACTGAAATTGGCTTTTTTTTTTTTTTTTCCTAATGCATTTACCAGACTTGTATCAAAGAAAATTGAAAGCTTTGACAATGAACTGCTGTATTTTTTAACAACTCAATTTTCTTCTCAAGGACTGTTTTTTTTTTCTTCGTTTTCTTTCTTTCTTTTTTTTTTTTTTAATTAACATTTAGTCATTTTGAGAGAAAGCCCAGTCTAGATTTCTTATTCAAAAAAACCTAGCTCTGCCTTCAAATCCTAGTGAAAATTAGTCACCATTTGCTTCTACATTTTTCAGACAATACCTACTATTTGTCTTCTAGATTGCATCTTTCCTAAAAATGTTTAATGTTATGAAGATTAACTTTGCCCATCTAATCATATGACTATTCTATAAATATATAACCACACTTTTTTTTTTTCTTTTTAATTACTGAGTGGCATTTTGTTGGTATTGAAATGGTTAAAGTCTATTTCTTCCTCTTCATGTTAGAGAAAAGTTAATAAGTAACCAGTGACATGGACTGTAGCTGCTAAAGCTAAACTTCTAAGTAATCCTAAAAGGAAGGAGGAAAATTGTTCCTGACAAGCTGAAATTACGTTATAAAACCTCCCATGTTTTGAAAAGCCGTGAGTCGTCCTAGGCATGAAGCTTATTACAGTGTTTAACAAAACCTGTTTATAAAGAAAATATCTTCCCCAATATCAGTTTTCCGAAAGCATGCCCCTTAACCCCTGCTTTTTTGTTTCTATTCGTTGTTGGCATGGAGACGAAGAGGCACTCCACTAGATTGATCAATGCATGGTAACATCAACATAACATTTTCAGTCAAGTTCCCAGGAGCCTTCCTCCTGAATCTGTCATTTTGATTCAGATAACTAAATCAGGCTAAGCACTGCAATGATAACGGATGACTTGCCTCATTAGCTGTCTCCTGCTGCTTTACTCTGTCAGGAAGCACCATAGTGACTGTCTGGGCTCCTGTGAGAGAGAAATGGTTTCCCTTACATTATTTTGGTATATATGCTTTTCTCATTTCTATCCATTCTTTTCTCTGTATTCATGTACAGAGAGACAAATGCAAGCAGTGTTTAATGAATATTTCATTAAGAGGAAATAGAGTTGAAAAATTCTTTATCAAGATCCAAAATTTAATCATATAAACAAACATATTTCATAGCATCCTGATAATACAGCTATATTCTCTTATATTCACTGTCTCAAACTTTCTGTTTCCTTTAAATGGGATCCTTTTTTGTTAAGGCACTTTGCTTGTCTGAGCATTCAATGAATCAATTACCTTAATTACACCAATATACAATCCTAAGAATTGTTCCTAGATGAGTAGTTTGAATTTTAAATATGCTGTTGAATAAATAAACTGCATTAAAATAAAACCTGTAAATGATAGGACAAACAGATTTTCAATTGTAGCTATTAAACAGCCCACAGATGTACTACAGTATGTACAAGCACAGGTGAAAAATGAATCCAAGTGTATATTTAGCCAAATAGTCAATGCACACATGAAGACATTAGTAGCTGTGTTTGTTTGTTATCAACTGTATATGTGGATAGGTGCTTAAATACAGAAATAAATAAAGACTACAAGTGTTAATTAAGCCACTCACAAACCATGGCCTTCTAACTTATATTATCACTACCATCTTCCTCATATATTTGCACCATATACTGAGCATAAACTAATCCAAAATAGTGAAATGAGAATATACTAAAATCACAGCCTCCGTCATAGCTCCCCTCGAAAATAGACAACTTGCTTTGAATTCCAAAGGCAGAGATTTATTGCTAACTGAGAAGAAACCTTGCCCCTGGCATTGAAATAATACCATTCTGTGAGTGTCAGCCAAAGCATCTCAACCACCTTGAGCTGGCAAGGTGGTTATACAAGAAATGAGACAAGGGTGGAATTTGCCTTTTAAGTCCCTTCCCTAGCACTGCAGCTTTTACTCTCAGTCGAAGAAGTGCTACAAAATATTTAAGATGGGCTGGGGAAGATCAGTTTCTTGTCCATGTTCAATCATGGGAAGCTTGCACATTCTTATCAAGGTGCCTGGGTTAGACTCACTGGTTAGACTCAGATGGTTTCACTGCAGTGTTTGGAGGACCCTGGTCTTGATTGCCAGAGCGCTCACAAAAATCTCACTTATCTGATTACATAGGAGTCAGAAATGGGTAAGGAAGTCCTAGCATTTCTGTTCCATTGCTGCCGAGTTCTTGATGTCACCTGGCAGCCCGACATATTTACTTAAAGTCCAGTGGGATTCATAAAGTGCGTATGATCTGGCTAGCTCACTTATAAAGCTTAATAAAGCTTTTATGGAGTATACTTAACATTTAGAGAGAAAAAAAGAAAACTCTCGGTACATTTTTTTCCTCTGTAAAACACTGACAGTGTTTGAGGAATGTAACTCAATTATCTCTTCTGAGATTGATTTGAATAGTAGGGTATATAGATGTATACCTATTCTAAGCATAGGCAGATCTCAGACCACCGGGCATAGGATATTTCAGTATTTTTCTCTTGTTTTCTCTTGAGACTGTTCCACTTTGGACACATATATATTCAGTTGCATAAATTCAGTTCTGCCAGTTTCCCCCAGGGAAAGAGATCTAACCATGGGCCCTGTTTACCCCAAAGGGTTTTCACACACATACATTCCAGGAAGAAGTTCCACTTTTAGAAAGATATGACTTCTTTATTTTATTGCAAGAAATAAAAAGTAATCCAGACTCTATGCACAATTCCTGAATATTGTTCGCAGTAAGGTCCCTTCCTTGATTTATGAGTGCATTTCTTATTCTTTATACATTGTATAATTACCTGAAGGTGAGCATCATACATGGAGATGATAATCTTCCTTCACCAACCACCACCTGTAACATTTAGCTGTGTGTACTCCTAAGAGAAATTTGTTATATCTGAACCATGGTACACTAGTCCTTGCTCACTTCTCTCTTCTAATTACCACTCCATCCATACGAATGTCTAGAACCACATGGTTCAAACAAAATCAGAGGATTGAAAGGAAACCCTATTTCTCATCCATCTTTCAACTCACATGAACAAAAATCCATCTAAAATTCAGGTCCTAAGCAATTTCTTCTTCACTAGTTTTCTCTTCTGAAATGTCTCCACAACTTACAAATTAGTTCTTAAAATGTTTTGGAGCATATATAAAGTGATTCAGCCTAGTATCATTTCTTATGGCATAACAAATAGAATATGTAACTACTAACTTTAAATCTCTGTCTAGCTTTCGATCATTAAATGGTCTTAATTTAACACAGAAAGAAACCATGAGCCAAAGCCCACTTATCATACTTATTAGGGGAAGAGAGTGGAAAGAGACTTGAAACATTTCTTCTTCGATTGTTTACTGGATAGGAGCAAATGCTTTTAATTATGTAATACATATGATTCACATTTTTAAATATTTGAACACTTAAAAACTACCTCACAGAATTAGTTTGATAAGTTATTTATGGTTAGCAATGAAAGATCCTTGATTATAAATATTCTGGACTTTAAAATATCTGTGAGTACTATACTATTTCCCTTCAAGTTGCTGATATAGAGAAGTATATCGGAATAGAAATGAATCTTCTTACCAAGATCACTGATTATAAATATTCTGGACTTTAAAATATCTGTGAGTACTATACTATTTCCCTTCAAGTTGCTGATATAGAGAAGTATATCGGAATAGAAATGAATCCTCTTGCCACTATTTCACTTTAGGATACAGAAAACATGGAACAAAATTGTGTTAAGGTCTTATATGTAGGGTTTTTATTCATCAGTTATTATATTGTGTACACCTATCATTATTGACACATACTATATCAAACATTACCAAAACTGTTCTTTAGAGTAAAAAAAAAATATTGAGACCTTTTGGATAAAACATCTTTGGCAAATTGTAAATTTGTTGGAAAACTGAGGTTTTGACAGACCAAAGTTATTAATCATTCTCAGCAAATTTTGTGTTTTTCTTTTGCATGTTAAACATTTTTCTACTTCTTTTTTTGCAAAATTCCATCTGAATGGATGCTTGCCACTTTCATCATTTTCCTCTCTGATCAACTTGATAGTAGGAGTACACCTTAGGAGATAAAACCCCATTGTCCATGAAAAAGCGTGACTTCAGGGTTCTGGGCCATATAAGCCATGGCAGGATCAGTTATCCTTATATCGTTCAGGAGATGACATGCAAATCAGGTTTGGGTATTTTGTTTGTTTTTTTTTGTTTTTTTTTTTTTTATTCTCTGTATCAGTCTTTTGCATTCTTAAAGCTTGATTTTGTGTCTCCATCTCCTCTGTTCCCTTGTTCAGACCACACTGTTAACAGTCTTGTTCTCTTTTCCTAGAACAACCTTATCAGAGACCTCAGATAATTCTCACTGCTCTCCTCCACAGGCTCTTCAAGTGATCTTACTTTTTTCCAGAGGTGTGGTGGTCAAATCTGTATGCAATACACTTGTTGGGGTACCGCCAGCACTGCATAAACCAAAGAGCTATGTCACATGTCTTGCAGGTTTAATTTCTGCCATATATCCTTTTGGCAGATTGGCACATTTATTGACTCGTCTCTTACAATTAAACTTCTGTTTGTTTCTCATTCTGTACTTGAACAGTCTTTAGTCTTATTCTTCTCAAATGCTTTGCATTTGTCCCCATTTTTCTGTGTTCTCTTNGATAATCTTCCTTCACCAACCACCACCTGTAACATTTAGCTGTGTGTACTCCTAAGAGAAATTTGTTATATCTGAACCATGGTACACTAGTCCTTGCTCACTTCTCTCTTCTAATTACCACTCCATCCATACGAATGTCTAGAACCACATGGTTCAAACAAAATCAGAGGATTGAAAGGAAACCCTATTTCTCATCCATCTTTCAACTCACATGAACAAAAATCCATCTAAAATTCAGGTCCTAAGCAATTTCTTCTTCACTAGTTTTCTCTTCTGAAATGTCTCCACAACTTACAAATTAGTTCTTAAAATGTTTTGGAGCATATATAAAGTGATTCAGCCTAGTATCATTTCTTATGGCATAACAAATAGAATATGTAACTACTGACTTTAAATCTCTGTCTAGCTTTCGATCATTAAATGGTCTTAATTTAACACAGAAAGAAACCATGAGCCAAAGCCCACTTATCATACTTATTAGGGGAAGAGAGTGGAAAGAGACTTGAAACATTTCTTCTTCAATTGTTTACTGGATAGGAGCAAATGCTTTTAATTATGTAATACATATGATTCACATTTTTAAATATTTGAACATTTAAAAACTACCTCACAGAATTAGTTTGATAAGTTATTTATGGTTAGCAATGAAAGATCCTTGATTATTAATATTCTGGACTTTAAAATATCTGTATGTACTATACAATTTCCCTTCCAGTCGCTGATATAGAGAAGTATATCGGAATAGAAATGAATCTTCTTACCAAGATCACTGATTATAAATATTCTGGACTTTAAAATATCTGTGAGTACTATACTATTTCCCTTCAAGTTGCTGATATAGAGAAGTATATCGGAATAGAAATGAATCCTCTTGCCACTATTTCACTTTAGGATACAGAAAACATGGAACAAAATTGTGTTAAGGTCTTATATGTAGGGTTTTTATTCATCAGTTATTATATTGTGTACACCTATCATTATTGACACATACTATATCAAACATTACCAAAACTGTTCTTTAGAGTAAAAAAAAAATATTGAGACCTTTTGGATAAAACATCTTTGGCAAATTGTAAATTTGTTGGAAAACTGAGGTTTTGACAGACCAAAGTTATTAATCATTCTCAGCAAATTTTGTGTTTTTCTTTTGCATGTTAAACATTTTTCTACTTCTTTTTTTGCAAAATTCCATCTGAATGGATGCTTGCCACTTTCATCATTTTCCTCTCTGATCAACTTGATAGTAGGAGTACACCTTAGGAGATAAAACCCCATTGTCCATGAAAAAGCGTGACTTCAGGGTTCTGGGCCATATAAGCCATGGCAGGATCAGTTATCCTTATATCGTTCAGGAGATGACATGCAAATCAGGTTTGGGTATTTTGTTTGTTTTTTTTTGTTTTTTTTTTTTTTATTCTCTGTATCAGTCTTTTGCATTCTTAAAGCTTGATTTTGTGTCTCCATCTCCTCTGTTCCCTTGTTCAGACCACACTGTTAACAGTCTTGTTCTCTTTTCCTAGAACAACCTTATCAGAGACCTCAGATAATTCTCACTGCTCTCCTCCACAGGCTCTTCAAGTGATCTTACTTTTTTCCAGAGGTGTGGTGGTCAAATCTGTATGCAATACACTTGTTGGGGTACCGCCAGCACTGCATAAACCAAAGAGCTATGTCACATGTCTTGCAGGTTTAATTTCTGCCATATATCCTTTTGGCAGATTGGCACATTTATTGACTCGTCTCTTACAATTAAACTTCTGTTTGTTTCTCATTCTGTACTTGAACAGTCTTTAGTCTTATTCTTCTCAAATGCTTTGCATTTGTCCCCATTTTTCTGTGTTCTCTTCTTGTATGTTTGTTTGTTTGTTTGTTTGTTTGTTTTTCTGGGTCATTTGTCTTATTTGCCAAGAATACATGTATCTAATCTAATCCCTTCAATGTTTGTACTGACTTAATTTAAAGAAGTACATCCTCTGTTGCATCATACAGATTATTTATGGAATTTTACATAGGACAAGACTGAGGCTAGATCTCTGCTGAATTGCATTCAACACATCTTTACATTTTGCTAATGCTTCTAACTTCTTTCTGCATAGTTCATCAACCACGTCTGCATTCTCTGTTCAAAAGTAGGCCACAGTGAGGCCAAGGTACAGAATATTATTGCCTCTCCCCATATTAACTGTTATCTTTGGTAAAGAGAAGGAACTTTTAAAGTGCCATAGCAAAGGGAGGTTAGAGCTGAAAGCTGTGTAAACCACATTTGTGCTCCACTCCATCTGCACCAGGAAGCTGTTTTATGATGTTTGAATCTGCATGTTTACATGGACATGTCCTAAGGTAGTTCTTTCTAGGGTTTCTTGGCATAATAGATCCCTGTTTCACCTGCACTGACTTCAGACTTCTGCCATGATATTTAATGGCCCATTTCTTCCCTTGCTTGCTGTTTGAAATCTGATGCTCTCTTTCCCTTTTGGAAGAGAGCTATTAGATGGGACACAGAAGTCATTTGCTGGATCACGTGTGTGGGAGAGAAATTACCAGCTTCCTCACTCTCAATACAGAACAACATTTCCTTGTCCCAGTGAAATTGTCCCCATTTCACTGTCCCAATCTGATCTACATTTTAACATACTGAAAGATCTTCCTGACTGCCTGTGAGTTTATCATGGGTGGAAGCATGTATTGTTACCAGTTCCTGACATTGCCAAACCCTGAGCCTGGACCTCTTGAATACAGGATATTGATCTTTAAACTAATGAGATTTGAAATAGTAAATGCTGAACTTCTATTCTTATTTTTGAACTCAAACATTGTTCTGGCTTCCCTTGTAAGTGGGAGACACCAATGCATACTAATTTTTAAAATGAAAGATGAGGTATTTCTCTAATCTCTTGATTTCAGCAGCCAGGGCTTTAAGAGATACTCCCTCCATCATGAAACTAGTCGTGTAACAGAACCAAGTTCATATTTTCAGAGTGAATCTTTCTCTGCGGTTAGGGCAGTTTCCTAGCAGAGAAAACTGCTTTCCATTTAAAAAAAAAAAAAAAAAAAAAAAAAAAAAAAGTTTTTAAAAAAAAAAAAAAAAAAAAAAAAAAAAAAAAAAATCCCTAAGCTGTCATCCTCCCACCACTGGATTTACCAGCATAGAGGATTTCTTGCACAATTTTCTGAGCAATTCCGGGAACTGATATTTTGCAATTGCTTTAACCTCTCTACAAAGTGACTTCTTAATGCATATTTCCCCAACATATTCATAAAAGATTAGTATTCTCTTTTAGCTAAAGAAAGATTAAGATGATCACTGTCTTAAAGTCTTTGATTCCCTCTTTTCAGCTGTAGTTCCTCCTACGGTAAATAATACTTAGTGAATTGAATAAAGTCCCATTATTCTTTGTCAAGATACCGTAGTAAATTGAGCTACAGTGATTTTCTTGACTCAAAACACCTGTTACTTCTATCCTTTGCAATCTAGGAAATATTTTTGTCAGAAAAACTTTATCCTTGAAGTAGGAGGTGTTAAAATTCTGGTATCTCCTTCCAAATTTTATCAGAGCAAAAAAAGAAAATGCAAACTCTTTATAAAGCCTTTTGGTGTGCAAGTTTTACAAAACCTCTGAGCATCTTTGCCTAAAAATTATTCGGAACAGAACAGAACAGAATATAATAGAATATTTCAGTTTCCATGATGTTTTTAAGTTCAACAGCTCGAATGGTGTGTCATTTAAGGTGCTTTTCTTTAAATAAAATCTCAGTCTCTACAGAGCAGCATAGATCCGCTAGTTTAAAAATATCTACTACTTCCCAAACTACTTAATATATATCCACATTTGATTATTTAGTATCTGTGACAAACTACCAATATAATGGTGTGTGCTTCAAAGTAACCTACTGACTGCTGGCTTTACAGCTGGCTTTGTCTTGTCTTCCCAAATAGCTGACTCTAAACTCCAAAATGATACTGTATGGTAAATGACTCATGTTCCTGTAACTCGTATGCTATTTGACTCAAATATCTGTAGTGTATGAATGTACATGTATGCACTGTAAAGACAAAGAGTGCATTTTTGTGCTCAAGTAAAATAAAAAGTGTAGCTAGAATGCTAGAGATGGCTCTAAGCTTGTACTCCTATGTTTCTATTCTGAATACAGGTTCCCATTTTAAATCCACTTCTGTTTTTTCTGCTGTCTTAAAATTCCCAAGCTTTGTCTCTGTCAACAGTAGAAATCTTGTGAAGAAACAGTTTTTTGGGTTTGCTATCAAGGGCAGGGATATACATTCACTATTAAAATCACTTTTGTAAGTAATTCTTTCATAATATGAAAGAAATAAGTGAATGAAACTGACCTAGCTGATGGCAAAAGCCAGAAACTTTGCATGAGGAAAAACCTGTCACTAAGATAATGTGCTATTGGATTAAAATTGCTTCTCAGTTTGGCTGGGTTGGGAGATTTGCTGTTCTGGGCAAGGTCTGCAGCAGATACTTTTTGCGCTCTACACATTTTAGAAGTATGCTTTAGACTAAGATTACAAGATTTGAACATTCTGAAGCATCAGCAACTACAGCATAGTTTATA
The DNA here is from genome assembly GCA_013400195.1 of Aramus guarauna. Classification (NCBI taxonomy): domain Eukaryota; kingdom Metazoa; phylum Chordata; class Aves; order Gruiformes; family Aramidae; genus Aramus; species Aramus guarauna. Next base: position 209,506 of record VXBL01005328.1, on the reverse strand, counting down.
ACATTTGCATAGACCACAACAAGGCTCTGTAAGCTATGAAGAGGCATTCTTCATTTATTTCATTTGTATACTTTGTATGTTGTACTTTAAAAGAGAATAATTTGGAGAATTCAAGGAGAACCATGATAGTGGGTTTTCTGAAGTTTTTTGTATGTCATAACTCAAACAGTTCTTTAGGGACAGAAACAAGCTTAAGTCCAGTGGTGGAAGGAAGAAAGATGCTGAAGTCATATAGGATAAAAATGAATACTTCAAATGATGTTTCCTGTTAAACACTTACTATTATAGTCTTTATTTCAATCTTCAACTCCTCTTCATCTAGAAAGGGCAGTGACACATGAAATCTAAAAATCATTTCAATGTTTTTTTTTCAAATAAACCTCAAGAGAAAATGTTTGACTTATTTATTCCTTTGTACAAAACTGTTTTGACCAACCTTGATACTAATTAAAACATCAAAATATCTGTTGGGAATAAGCAAAAACACTTATTAAGAATATGTATACCACCTGTTCATATATTCTTGCACTTTCCTCCTGAATGCTATAATAATATTTCAAACTAAAGTGCACAAAATTTTACATGTTAAGTTTTGTAGCCATACATATTAAACAAATTCAGTACAGAAAATAAACACTGAACACATGATCATGGGTGAAAGTGGGTCCCAGTGCTTTCAATTTTAGCATAAATAGGACCACATATGAATCACACATTCCCCATCTCAAACTGATCTCACTATCCAGAGAAAACAATGCAGTTAAGATATATTTGTCTGAAACACTATCACATTAGGACTAGACTGCGATTGTTTCCTCTTACTCCTTTAATTATTTTTTAAGAGAGAGATATTGATACCTATGTGGTCCTCTACTTGCTGCATCATGTACTAACTCTATTTCATTATAATTTGTGAATACAAAGTAGAACACAAGGCAAAAGAGTGCCTAGAGGTATTCAGGTTTGTTACAGGCATATATTTGGTGCCACTCAATTGTTTTTGGATAATTGAGATATTTTGTAAATTTTAAATAGAAATACTTTCTTTCCTAAGTCAGAATTTCTACAAGAGTTCGGAGGAGCAAAACAGCCTCTGTGAATAGCCATTATGCAATTAAGAAATTCTTCCTAGGACATAAATGAGCCTAGAGTTCAAACAACCACCATGATAAGCCAAGCTGGGAGAAATCCTTGCAAGTGTAATTACATACATTTGTAGGCACAAGTTCCATAGGCAAAGATCACCAGAGCTTTCATCTTTTCTATTTTGTCCATATAGATATTTTTCCGTTTGTTTTATTGAGAAGAACATAGATAGCAGGCTTAAAGAAAGAAGATGACAAAGTGATGAAAGGGAACAGTGGGTGAGTGTAGATTTACCAATTCACTAATATTGCTGATTTTCTTCTGTAGAAACACTGTGGTAACAGAGTATTAATGTCACCTAGAAATGAGAATAAATATTTTTAAAATATTTATTATAAAGCTGCTATTTAATAATCTATTATTTCCTTAACTTCATGTTCCTCAGAGTATGCTTAGTTGCTTCAAACACAAGGTGCCCAGGACAATACAGGAATATGCACAGAACTCGCTTGAGCGTGTTGTGTTGAGTGTGCCTAGTTTACTGACTTAATAATCTCTCACAAGCTGTGTGAACAGTATTTTTAAAGGGAGAACATTGAAGATCAGTGAATTTCCCTTTAGAGATTTGCAGGTATCTGCATTTCCCTGTAAAGCTAATCAATTAGCAGCAGAGTAGTAAAGAGCAAAAAGTATTAACATTTGCATTTTACTTTAAAATTATTTTGTAGTTTGTAAACCTATGCAAAGCAAATTGCAGTGGTAATAGGACTTCTAAGGATTTGTAAGATTGTACTAATTTTATACTACTTCATCTGCAAAAGACCTCATTTTCCAAAGATTTTGGGACTAGACACAAACGCTAGAACAGCAGAAAATCTGAGCTGTGGGTAACATGCATCTAAACATTAATTTATCTTCTTTTGAGCTTTCAAACATCCTCTGTATCATATTATACGTTATTTATTTATTTATTTATTAATTACAATAAAACATTTTTTGAGCATTTTCTCTATGGGAGTGTGGGATACTTAGTTATCCAAACCTTGATTTAAGCTGTTCTACTTGAACAAAAGAATTTTGACTAATTAATCTACCTAAGTTTGAAAACAGAGGGGTTTATTTTCTAGAATCATATATAATAAATTTTAGCAGTCATTCTGAACTGTAGGTATGCAAACATATAGAGGCTGAAATCCTTTATTTGATAGTTAGTCATACTAAACTAAGATCAAAATCAAATGTGATTTTTTATTTTTTTTTTCCACAATAACATGAGTACCATCTTTGTTGTTTCGCTTTAAGATATTACTATGACACTCAACCACAAAAATATAATTTTGGGAACATTCTTGAAAAAAAAAAAAAGGTCAGAAAGCCAACAATATTTCTTTTAATAGTCCAAGTGCTTTATAACTTGGCATATAGAGGCTAAAATGGAAATAAATCTGTAATTCTTTGTTGTTTGATCTGTAGCTAATTAAGTTTCTTCTTGCTCATAATTAGGAATCTATTTCCTTGCAGCTCTCCCAAGTTTCTATCCACTTGGATCTATATCACATCTAATTCTTGTTGTCTTACATCCTCAGATATAGAATGTAGCATAATGTTTCAGTCAGTCTCTCTTGTACACTTTGTTATCTGTTTGCCCTTGTCTCCTTCTTATAGGTATAAAATGAATTTGTTCTTTTATGTGTAACCTTATGTGTATGATTATTTTCCCATTTTAAGCTTAAAAAGTAATGTGATTATACAGTTCTCTCTGTACAAGCACATGTTTATTCGTTGTTTGAGAAGAGCTTCTGTGTCCTGGGTGATATTAACTCCAGCAGTAACTACAGCAACATCGGTTTTGTAGGACAGACACACGCTAGCTTGTCACTTGTCTTAGTTCTGGTTTCCCTTGGGGGTATTTTGGATCATATTGACATTTATTTCAGGTGCTCATTCCAATCATCTTTAACAGGGTCATATATAACTGAGTTACTCAACCATCTTACTCCTGTTTCAATTGCATTCTCTTGCAGATAAAGTTTTCTTTTGGTTAAATGCTTTGCCCTTTCTTTTTAAATACTGTCCTCTTTGATCTATTGTATCATGCTGTATTTGTATACATTTCTGACAAAATTGAACTGTTTTCTATTCTCCTATATTTCTCCATAATTATACTCTTGTACTAAACAAATTGGAAATGTAGAAATAATGGATGGAAACCAGCTACATAAGCCCCCTGTGCTGAAAGATATTGTTCTGTAAGGGTCTTTATTATTACATGGTAATTGGATTCTAACATTCAAAATAAATGTTAGACATTAAAAGGATTTTATTTAACACAGTGAATAATTACAATTTCCTTTTTCTTTCTGTATGGACATTTGAGAACAGATAGTATTGCTCATACATTTCACTTTCTTCTGTATTGCTCTGTGGGGATTGTTCCATGAAAACAAATGAATAGGCAAGTGAGTGAAGTATAAAACCACATGATAATGCTCAGAGCTTGTTCAACAAACATGGAAGTGAAAAGAAGGCTATCCATTGCTTTTACTCAGCAAATATCAAGGCTTTAGATAGTACTTTCCTTCAAAAACTACTGTGCTCTAAGAATACCATTAGCCTTTGCGGTACTGCTGTAAAATATCTTTGGTATGTATAGTTCCTATTTGGCAAAACACAGAATATTTTTGTAGAAGTGCCAATTATATTTGAAAGAATTTAATCTTCCTCATATGTACCAGTATTCTGCCAAACTAGGACCTCAAAATTCCCAGGGTCTGAATTTCTTCATTTGTGCTCAAGTATGGAAGAGGTGGTCTCAATGTAGAGTGAATGTAGGAGGAGGATAGGCAATAAGTAGAGCATGTTGGGCTCTGCTAAGAGGAAGATATTGGCCCATCACATCTCCCCAGTAAGTCCATGCTTGTCACTCCTGCACCAGGACTGAGCCCCTCATGGAACTTCTGGTCACTACAGTTGACCAAACTATACCTTTTCTGAGGTCCCTGCACTGTGCAGCTACCCTGTGACTTCAGTCACACAGTTTAGCTGGGATGTATTTCCAATGTACCCCACCTCCACAAATTACTAAAACACAGTAACTATCAATACTCTCAGTATCAAGATGATACCAACCAGAAAATCCTCTAATTTGGAAAAAGCTTCCATGGTGAAGTTGCAAGGGAAGTCCTTGCAAAGGGACTATAATCAGTAGAATACATATCAAAAGAGTTATATGATTGGGAAAGGAATACTTGCATGTTGCAGGCCTGGTACAACATTTCCATGTTTTCCTTCTCACTCTAAGTCCACGTTTATGAATTTTCTGACATCTCCTAGAATTTTTATATTTTACTGAATAGAATAATATATTGTTACTTTCATGAACTGTTCTAGAAGTCCTTAGAAATTCAAAACAGGATGCAAAGTGAGGATAAAGGAAAGAATCACTAGCTGGAACTGAAGTTACCCAGGTGTTGTAAACATTGTCTGTTGCATTTGGTGAAAACTAGGTATTGCAACTGACATCTAGAATCCTCTCCAGAAGTTCAGCTTCAGTGCATTGGAATAAATTTATTTTTGTCAAACTATTTATGGGGCAGGAAGTCTTTATTATTTGTCATCAAAACTAGGCTTGAACTCCACACTTCTTCATTTCTACCTAAATTCAACCTAACATTGCATAGCTTGTAGCCATACATATACTAATATATAGTACAGTCGTATACTAACAGCCACAATACTAGTTATTCCAGGATTAGTGCATCCAAAAAAACCCAAACAAACAAACAAAACCAGAAAATAATCTCCACCCCCCACCCCCTGCAGATATAATAATGATTTCAGATATTGATTACAAAATAACAACCTCCAAGAGAGCAGCCAAGTATTTGCAGCAAGTCTCTTTAGCTGAATGAACTTTTAGACTTTTTGTTCGTTTTCCTTACCTCTTCAACTGTAAGCTGCATCCTTGATTAACTGATGAATATATACAATGCATTCAGCCTGAGTTTTTGAGAGCTAAAGTTACATTTTCCCTTGCCACATCATTCTGTTTTATGTAACAGAACTATGCAAAGAGCATGATATCAAGCTGTCAGACAATAACTTGAGTGAAGGGAGTACAATGATTTGACAAATAAATATCTTTATTGTTACTTTTCTCTTGTTCTTTTTTTTTTTCATCTTTTCACCTGAGATATCAATTTTTGAAAATAACAAAAGCTTACATCTTATCATCTTCTGATTATAAAAGGCCACACAGTCCCTTGTGGCACCATATTAAATTTATTTCACCTTTCAAAGTCACTTTGAAAACCTAATTTGGTTATCTGCTTCACTCACTGTATATTCCAATATGCATAAAAGCATAACTCATCCAACCATCATTTTAAAAAAATAATTTATAAATAACAGTCCAGAACCATTTTTAGTTTTATTCTAAATGACAAAGCAAAAGTGGTGCCTAAAGTTTCTGGTAAGTACAACATTTGAACTTCTCTGCTATTAACTTTAAACAAGAAAACAAACTCCAGTATAACACTTTTCAGATGCAGGCTTTGAATCTAGAATCCAAAATATGTATCTAACTACCCATTTTTACACAAGCAGAAAGAATTGCAAAATGGTAAATGCAAAAAAAACCCAAACCCACCAAAAAAAACCCACAAAATTTCTCTTTGTGTTTTTTCTGTGAAGGTGTTCCCCTAGCCTTTCTTTGCAAACACTGGAATATTATTATTTAGCTAAAGAAACAAGTTAGTCTTTGAGATAGTCTGTGTTTCAAGAGAAAATGAGAAGCATTTTTGACATATGACGACCTTCCTCTTGAAATATTGATAGTATATACATTCCTCAACATATAAAGACTTTCATGTATATTGACAAGCTTTTGTCAGTTTTTAGTTGCTTATATAGGACACTAAGCAGATGCTCTTGACTGGAAATATGCTATAGTGCTGAATTCTGACAACATTGGAAATGGCAATTTTCAGATGTCAAAAAAAAAAAGAAAGAAAGAAAAGGAAAAAAAAAAAAAAGAAAAATCAAAAGAAGGTTGGTCAGGTATGCTCTTGAGCTTCAAAATAATTTAACTTTTAAGGTATTTGTAGACTCGAAAGAGAATTGTCACCTCTTTATCAAAGTGATGAGAGTTGTTACCTGCAAATGAGTACATACAATGCATCCATATTTCGCTGCATTCATTACAGTACAGAACGTAGCTGGTTATTTTGGAACAGATGAGCATAAAGTGTCCCAACAGACAACCTCCATAAATTTGTCCAGTGTCACGTGTACCTGCTGGAGCATGCTCTTCAGTGAAATCCTGTACATGTTATGGCCACATCAGAGAGGTTTGCAGTTTAAATCACAAACTCCGATACCTGCATGCTAAAGGAATGACAGGATTTGTGGTTACAACAGATAACCTGCTAGATTAAGGACTGAAATCTGAGAGGCATATGCAGTTCATTATACACGGAACAGTTGAGAAATGATCACCACCAGTGAGAGCAAACACAATAGTGCCTTGAAGCTAGGTTAGAAAGATAGCAGTGCTGTTAATAATTAATTCTCTCTGTTGTGTCTGGCATCCTGCCTATGATAGCAAAAAATCCAATAGGATATTGCTATATCCCCCAGCTTGTACAAATCCACCAGGGGTGCACTACGGCTGATATGTTGTTGCCCAACAGTACAAAATTAAATCAAGAAGTGCTGTCAGAAACACCCTCCCTCATCTCATAGAAAGCAATCAAATGCAGGAGATGGGAGAGTGTTGAAAGCCCTGGACTAAAGTTGGAAAAATCTATCTATTGCAGCAAGCCTGCTAGCGGTTGTTAAATCATTCCAGATAGTAACATAGCTATGCCTTGCCCTTGAACTTTCATCCTCTTCTGTTTTGGTTTTGTTTGTTTGTTTTTAATTTAATCATATTTAGCCCAAGTCCTGTTCAAATGGAGGGTCAGGCTATAAGACAGTCCTGTTAAAACAATCATATATCCAAAATCAGTTAATTTTTGTTTGTTTACACAGCTTGCATCCTTTGATCTATTTCTATAAAAGTTCTCATGAAGTGCCATTACAATAGAAATACTGTATAATGTAGATGACATGGCCTCACTGTCCTTGAAGTTAAGTTCCACGTGATCTTTAATGTGTTTAGACTTGCAATGGGTATTCTAGGTAAATGCTGTTAGCCAGATTTTCAGAAGCACATTAGAGAAGAAATTACAGAAATAACTGATGTTAGCAAAAAGATTTCATAGAATGACAGAATGATAGAATGATTTGGGTTGGAAGGAAGACCATCTAGTTCCAACCCCCCTGCCGTGGGCAGGGACACCCTCCACTAGACCAGGTTGCCCAAAGCCCCATCCAACCTGGCCCCAGGGAGGGGGCATCCACAACTTCTCTGGGCAACCCGTTCCAGTGTCTCACCACTTTCATAGAGAATTTCTTCCTATTATCTAATCTCAGTCTATCCTCCTTCAGCTTAAAGCCATTACCCCTTGTCCTGCCACTACATGTCCTTGTAAACAGTCCCTCTCCAGGTTTCCTGTAGGTACTGGAAGGCTGCTATGAGGTCTCCCCAGAGCCTTTTCTTCTCTGGGCTGCACAATTCCAACTCAAATCATAGAACCACAGAATGGTCAGAAAGGACCTTCAAAGATCATCTAGTCCAATCCCCCTGCTGTGGGCAGGGACATCTTTCACTAGGTCCGGTTGCTCAAAAGCCCCAGCCAAACTGGCCTTGAACACTTCCATTGATGGGGCATCCACAACTTCTCTGGGCAGCACGTTCCAATGGCTCACCATGCTTATCATAAGAAAATGTCTTCCTTATGTCCAATCTAACTCTACCTTCTTTCTGTTTAAAGCCATAGCTCCTTGTCCTGTCACTACAGGCCTTGGTAAAAAGTCTCTGGGAGACAGAATTTTTTTTAATCTTGGGTGCATAGAATACGCATCAAAGACCCTGGAGCATTTCTTCTTTTAGTGTACACATCTTTCAAGTTTATACACATTTCAAGTTTATTTCCCATATTTAGTCTACTAGAGGATTCATACTCTATGTCTTGGGCTCAGGTAGGTAGGGTGTTTTAAATTACTCCCTAAAATTTTGTCCCTGAACTGAAAAATATCATAAAGAACTGGTATCAGAAGTGTCAGCTATTCTCCATGTGTGGTTTAATTTCAAATTGACTATCAGTCTCCTTCTAATCCATAATCCATCATAGCTCAAATTCAAGGAATTATTTCAGGGTTTTAACATTACCCAAAAAACATTGTTCCCCTGTGTTGATTGTTGCAACCATTAGTGAATAAATTTTTTACTGTCTCTTTAAAGTCTGCAACTATCTGGTTGTAGAATCCTTCTTTTTCTTTAAGTGCACTTTTATAAAACACAAATTATTAATTAATAGGTGCTAATCAACTTTCCTATACCTATGATTAATAGCCAGTGATTTGTCTTTTGTTTCTTCTGCTTTCTATTGCTTGCACTCCATTGCTTTCAATTTTCCTAAAAAGTTTCTAGTCAATATTACTTGTATATTTTAATATTGAAGCCATATACGGATAGAATGAGACTGATCAGTCAAACTTTGAAAACAATCACTATAGAAAACATAACACAAATAAGTGACAGATGACTCCATGAGATGTTTATGCCTTATGAAATCTTTTTTATCATAGTAGTTCCAAATAAAAAAATAAAAAGAATAATCCTGTACAGATCAATTCCATGTTGGAGATTTTTCAGATCTCTATCATTGAACAAGCACTTTGTGCATTTTATTAAACTCATAAAAATGTCCTAGTACCAGTCACTATATGTTTGCTTTCACTATAGTGCTTGGAAATTCTTTAAAGGTTTGTGCAATACACAAATAGTTAAAAATAATTTAAGGAATAGATACTGCATACTGTTCTGGCACTCTGTGGGTGACAAGTGCAATCAGTCCTATTCTATACAGCACTATTAGAGTACAAATATGTAATATATAAAAAGATGGGGATTTTGCTATAACTGTTATGAAATTCACAGTTATTTTGGATGATTTCTTACTGAGAAGATACTTGCAACTGACTTCATGATAATTTTCTTAACACAACTCTTGTCTGTAGATATTTTTTCCTTGAAAAAAATTGCTCACTTGTCAGATTTCATCTTACAATCTTACTGTATTGCATGGACTGAAATGTACATTGAACACTCAAAAGGTTGCCAGATACAGCACGGAGACTGAATTAAAATGCTGTGCCTATTCAGGTAGGTGCAAGTTGATATTGCAGCATGCTATGCTCTAGTTGTCTTCAGTAGTTATTGTTAAATGAAGGAAATCAAGCCACTCATTTGTGGCTTTCCTCTAAGTTGAGTGAGCACAAGCACAGTGTATAAACTGTGTATACCAGTTTCTCACTATGTGTACAGAAATCTAAATGTTTAACATATATTTTTAGGTTAGGAGTACATACTCAAAGTTGGTGTTTGCCTTTAATCCCATGCAAAAATCAGGGTTCTTAGTAGCAACTCAGTACTGTTCAGAATCTTGCACCATTATCCCCTAATTTTTAAGGTGAAATGCCCAATTGACAACATTCTTGATACTAAAGAGAAAGTAATTTGAATACGGAACCCAGGCATGAGGTCAGTGGGGTTTTGTCTCTTGGAACTAAAGGTCACCTCCTTCTGTTTCTTGTGGCAATAAAGTCAAATCTCATCAGTTATTTCTCTGGGACTTCCAGAAGACTAAACAGATGACCATTTCCAAAGTATCAGTGCTGCTTTATTTGGTTAACTTTTCAGATTCAGCATTCTGTTTAGTAAGTATAGTATCATATGTGTACTCCAGCTTTTAAAAGAATCAGTAAATTATTCAAAGTGGAGCACTTTGGCATATAAAGGTATTTAGTGGTGGTTTGTGTATGAAAGTAAAGATTATTTAATTGTCTTTGAAGAATTTGCCCTAGTTTTTGTTTATCAAGCCTTTTAATCCCTACTAAATAAACTGTTTCCATTTTGAAATAATAATCTTATTGGACTAATATATTTAAAAATAATTTTAGGATGTCTGCAGTGATAGACTTAGATGGCATTAGCTTTCAAATATGTGTTCTCCGAATATTTTTATTTTTTAAACACAACTTTTTCTTCATTATTAACACGTACCTCTGATTATTTTTGGAAATTTCTTCACAAAACATATTCTTAGCCATATTGAATACATAAACGCCTCTGAAACCCTGACACTTACTTTTTATTTAAAAATTACATGATATTCTTATTTCAAATGAAATTTTATATCATTGTTGGTTGAAAACAATTTTTTTAAAAAATGAGTATATGAGAATTATTTATGATAATGTCATTACAAGTTGCTTGTTTTCCTGAAATTCAACCTTAGTGAAAATGTCTGAGACTTCGTGACAGAATATGTGCAGTAATTTAAATTGATCAGTTTTTTGCAACCTCCATGGTGCTGTCACATATGCAAGCAACTACCCTGAAAAAATATTGCTAAATTCTGAAATGCACTGTTATTTTTTTTACTAGTATCTTGCATTGGAAAGTTACTCTTCTGAAAAAATTTTGCATGAAGTACAGAATTAGGAAATCAAGTACTTTCTGCCAGAGCCGTGTCTAGTGCATTACTAAGCAGTTCTTTTTTCTTTTTTCTTTTTTTTTTAAGTTTTTCAATTACCTCTTTCCATTCACTATGTATATTATTATTTTGTTTGTTTAATTAATTTTACTGTTGGTTTTTCCTGTCATCCTACATCTGATTCACTGTTGTTTTGGGAAGAACAACACTGCCCATTTACAACTACCAGTCTATGAAAAATCTTACTCTTGTATGAGTGTTAGAATCTCTGCCTGTTCTCTAATCCTTTTTCTTTTTTTAGAAAGAGAAAATGCTGATCTAGTCTAATCATTAGACTGGAAACTACCTCTGGCATCTAGGTCTGCAGCAGAGAGTTACAGGCCCTTAAGATTCTCTCTCTGCATGCTTTCTGTACACTCATTTTATGTTATCAGTCATTAGAATTTATCAACAAGAGACTAATGGATTATTGGAGTGGGAATCTCTTTCTCCATCCACTCTTTTTCCACAGGTCTCAATACCTGGACATGTCAGCCTGAAAACTGGCCTTTGACAAGCCAAAGTTCTAGAAAACTTGACACACTAATTCAGCTTGGGAAGTTCTTCATGACCACTGCTGTTGTGAAAAGCGTCACTTGCCTTTTCCAGACATCTCTGCAATGACCCACGCACCAGGGTGGTATTACAGGGGTCTGGTGTGTGAAGCCCTTGAGGACATGAAACATCTTCGACAGTGTTATCATTCTTGGTCTACACTGTCTCTGTTATTGATGTTATATTGTGATAAGAACTAAATATATCTGTATCATCTTCTCAAATTCACAATTTTTAAGTTTCTCTTTGTGGATCCCCAATGTGATCTATGAACACAACAAATGATGGGCGTCAAGGGCTTGAGCTAAATGAACACTTACAGTTAGGTTTAGGAATTCAGACAGTCACAGCATCCTGGAGAATTTATTCTTTAGAATTCCTCAGAGTTGCATGCATATATATATAAACTTTATTTTCAGTGGACATTGAAATGGTGGTCAGTTTTCTTCAAGCTTTTTCTGAAATCCTAATGCTAGCACTCCTGAAATAAATGGAACCTTTTCCTCTTAAACACTTGCAAAGTAAAAGACTACATGGCTACTCAGTTTCCGAACTAAAGTGGTTTCTATTCAGAAAGAATGCAAGTGTGGAAACCTCAAAACAGTTGCTACCTGCCTCGGGAAACATATCAATTAGCATTTTTATACAGGTTCAGGTACAGGCAGTGAAGTCCACTCACACTTGGCCATACAGGTGTTCAGACATTTAGGAAGGTGTCAACACAAAGGAGATGGCCAAATTTCAGACCTGTAACCCGAAGTCCCTAACATTAATTCTGTTCCTAGGAAACCTGTCTCTTCTTCCTTCAATAAATTCATAAAGAATTCATTTGCGTAATGTCCAAGATTTTCTTGCCATATCCAGTGTATAAAAATTGGACTTTCTTTGTCTTTTGTGGATTTAATTTACAGGCACAAGTTCAAGTTTCTAGCTGCTGGAACCCTTGGGAAACCTTCTGTGGCACACAGTTTTTTCTTCTGTATAATGTAACATTGGTAGCTAATAGCTACGACCACTATACTTTTCAGCTGGTGGCGAACTATTTCTCTCTCGTTTGAGTTGTTGTTGTTATTGTTAAGTGACAACCTAATTACTGACAGGTGAACAAATTTGACAATCTCTTCTAAAAAATGATGAGTGAATTCACAGGCTAAGCAGAAAGAAGCTAAAAATTATCTAAGAAAACAAAGAATAATACAAAGAACAGATGAGAAGTGTATTTTGAAGAGGCCCTTAAAGAGAATTCACAGAGCTAAAAACTTGCCCAGGTGATGATATCTAAATTGTATCTAACATTTTGGCCATGTATGGAGAAATTTTCCAAAAAGCTCCCTCTCTAATCTAGAAAGCTATTTGCAGAGCAGGTGTCTTTGAGGCCTGCAGAGTAAAAGACAATGCTATCTACAGAAGTTTTGACATCAAAGTTAGCTCTATGTGTGCCTATCATAGATACAGAACTTTTTTTTTTTAAGTGAGTTAGAACCTTTCCTGTCTTTGTAATGCCCAAAGGATTTACATGTGTTCAAGCTTCTATAAAAATACCAGACAAACTATTTACTTCTAGTTAACTGAGTAGAATTTGCATAACCTTAGAACTAAATGCCAGTGCACTCATTTACTTTCAGAAGAAAAAAAGACAGGAAAAATAAACCAACAAAAATAAGATTGTTGATTAAGTCATAGTAAAGGTTATGCAAAGCCTGAAATAAGAAAGAAAATGTCTACTGTTTAGATCTTGTGTCTTACGTATTTAGGTAAGGACCCTTTTGACTGCTATTGAATCAGTCTGTCTTGTTTAACTCACTGCACCTTTTTTCACTTTCACTGCAGAACACTTTCTTTGTTCTTCACATATATTTTCTTATTACAGTATTTCCTATACTGCTTGTAAGCCATAATAAAGGAGTTTTTGCTGTGGTCTGACATGAAAATCCAAAGTTGTCAGAAGACTGTAAAACACGTGGCCAAGAAAACCATCAGTTCCTCAGTGTAAAGAGTACGTCAAAGGTAAGACAGGCAAAAGTTGCCTTCTGTTTGCTGGCAGAATGCACTTTTGTCACTTTCTTGCATGGAGCCGCTTTATTACAGCTATTAAGAAACATTGCATGAGATCCTGAAGTTGTAAAGAAGATGAAATGAGATGGTACTGCAGAAGCCAGATGTACTCGTAGAGACATTCCAAGTCCTAAATATCAATCTTCTGAATTGCGAAGGCCATTTATATGTGTATATGGTTCAAAGAAGAGATATTGGTAACACAAAAATACTGGTAATTCAGTAGTATATACCCAGTTCATGTGAGGCAATGAAATAATTTTATGCTCTTACTTTTATTTTAGATACTAAAATTCTCATCAGGGTCTAGACAAACATTGTTTGGCTGCCTGCTTCTGATTCAGGGACAATCGTAGGCAGAGTGTGCTCTGACAATGCAGCTCCAAGGGCTGGGAAGAACATTTGATCTTGAGACCAATATATGTCACTCCAAATACATGACCATCATTTGGCTTCTGTTTCCACTGAATTAGAAAGGTTTGCAGTGCTTGGAATGGAAATAATTTCAGAAGTTTGCTGGGTTTGATTCCAGATAATAGCAATAAATGCTTTTTTTCTAAGGGGTTTCCTTGGTTCTTGACCTACAACATCTGCGGCAGAAAAATAGCATAGCCTTCTTACATGTTTCCTCTTCCAAAAGCAATTGCAAAGTGTCTTGAATATGGTATTTTTGGCTATGTACATGAGATGCTTTCTATATACTATAATTTTATTTCAAATAAAAATAGCTGTGGGTTTTTTTAGTACATTTAGCCATACAATATTATGGCAAAAAATGAACTTCGATAACTGGAAATCCACTGGACCAATATTAGAACTAAGCAAATAATTTCTGGTTTGCAGCAAATACTTTAACACATTGTGTTCTATGTTGAACCCTTTAGTTGTCTATATGTACACATCAGTATTTTATTTTATTCAGCTAAATTTTTGATGTGCAATGTAACACTGTATGAATGCCTTTGGAGCAGATTTCTGCTGTCTGACTGACTGAATTCCTGTCATATTTTAAAGCCAAACTTTAACACTTGCTAAATTTTAAATTTTCTGTTCTTATTCTATAGTGTGTATGTAGAGTAGCCATGCTTTTATTCCTGAATCTTTCAAATTTAGATGAGGAATTTATCTCGTTGCCTCATAGCCTCTTGCAAATGCTATGTTCCATCAAAATTCTCATACACTCCTCAGTGTAAATATAGGCTTAATTCTAGTGCTGCTTGAAAACAAAGGAAATGGGAATTATTTTTTTTTTTTTATGTCTTACTCACATATGATGAATTCCTCTGCAGCTTCTGTGAGAATATAACATCCATTGTGCAACTGTATGTATGTGCCACTACACAGATGATACAAATGTATTGGACATCTGTTTCATGAACAATGTCTTGTGCTTGACAGAATGCAATATTATGGACATATTCCTTCAAATAGCTTCAAAGTAAAAATAAAATTCAGCAAGGAATGAAGACTGTCTTTGGTTCCTTAATCTTCTGCCTCTATGCCCTTGTGGATTAATCTTGAGCTGTGAGCTTGGATAAATATGCCTGGCAAGAAAATGCTCTCACTCACTCTTTCTTGTTTTCTTTGCTTCTTTCTTTCTTTTTTTTTTCTTTTTTTTTTTTTTTTAACTTTTAAGCTCTCCAGACTGTACAGCCTAGAGTGCACATAATTATTTTCAATGAAGAACTCTCCAGTGAGACCTTAGAGTTCCGTACGCAATTAGATTTGCTAGCGGTTCTGTCAGTCATGCACTGGAACACTATACCTTCTTTTAATTTAATCACAATATGTGAATCTGATTTAAAAGTTCATTCAAAGGCAAGTTTTATTTAGCAAGTTTGCAGGGAAGTGGTGGAGAAGGTTTGCTTGTTTTAGGGATCAGGGTTTAGTCTTGACAAAATAGGGAATTCTATTTGCTCTTCATTCGCTTTGTTTTTCTCTAAGCTGATTGCTTGACTGTAATAAATACACTAAACTCTTAAGTGGATATTTTGTGGTACATATTGCATCATTATTATTTTCAAAAATAATTTTTCACAGATGCATGATCACTTATAAAGAACTGATGTATAACCTACAAAAGTCAGGATAAACAGTTCTGTTGTTCATCCCACTGTCCCTGAGAGAAGACTTCCTCATTCACCACCTAAAGATAGAGTACCTGAGGATTCTTGGTAATGCCTACAGCTGGACAGTTAAAATGAATTAATCAAGTTTCTTTCTCTGAGTATGTGATAAACAGGCATCTTTATTGACCTTCAAAGAAAGCAGTACTTACATAAGGAGGTAGATCATAAACAATACTTTTAAATTTAAATACACGTTTTCAGACCTGCTATTGAAATTTCCTATGAAATGAGACATTGTTCCATGTAGTTTAATTTATCCTGTTCAAATGTGGAAGCAAAATGAATGATTGCTTGGACAACAAAGATAGGAATTGGTGCGGCTTAAAAAAGGAAAGCAATGTGAAAAAGAAATTTGAAAATCATGTATCTCTTCCTACCTTTTCTGAATGAATCAGAGCTCTTTAGCTTTGTCAAGACTCCTGATTAATGAATCAGTTATTCCATTAAGAATTAAATCATAACCACTTTTAAGGAAGTTGGGGGATATTTCTAAACATTTTCTTGCAGAGAAATAAGGTGGATTTTTTTGGGACCTAGTGGGCTGTACTTGTATGGTTTTCTGGTTTGTCCAGAACATCTTTACACATAATATGCTGCTTCAGTTTTCTTTCTTCAGCCTCACAAAGCTGCTCGTACATTCAACAAATTTATGCCAGTTTGTATCAGATTAAACTCCTATCCTGAAATTGTAATACTTTTTGAATTAAACAATAAAAACTTATGGAAATTAGGTGAAAAATCATGTTATCAAACACCCATTTAATACCCAAATTCAGTAAGTGAATAATTGCAGCACAATACTCAGAAACCTAGAGATTAAAACAGAAAGCTTTTCTTCATTCTACAATGAAATGGAATAAGGGATAAGTTTTTATCTATTTGTGGACATTCCACAAAGAGGAAAATGAGGTTGAATTCATGGAATAAGTTATTCACTGCTAATTATACACTGCTCTAGCATCAATGGAAAAATCAACCACGAATGTACTGCAATAACTTAGCAACGTGAATGGGAAGTGTAGCTGTTCTCTGATGCACATGAATACAAGATGCTAAATTGTATGAAAATGGCCCCAGGATATTGTTTCAGATTCTGTATTGGTTTCTGTATGAATAACACTGCTGCAGTGGAAAGCAAAAGAAAACAAACAACTCAGAATTTTTCTACTGGTAAAAAATATATCAGGTAAAATCCAATATTCTCGTGCATCAGGAGTTCAGGTTAAATTGCAAACATTCACTTGGCCAGTTACTTTCTTTTTTACCCTATTATTTTTTTTATTTGTTTGCTTGGGGGAAAAAAAAAAAGAAAAAAAAGAAAAAAAAAAAGGTTTATTCTTCACATCTCACTTCTCTTTTTGCTTTGATCCTTCAAGTGGACCTAATCCCATGTTTGTAATATCCTAATCCTCTGCTATGGAAATTAATGTGGTGTCACACATATTCAGCATTATGTACTTCCAGTGCCAGAAGGGACAGTGAGCCTTGAAAAGAGCAAGATATTCTAAAACAAAAAAAATCCCCCCCAAAAAACAATAAAAAAAGAGCAGACAAATAAGCAATCTTTTCAATAAATATGTAACATGTGGCCAAAATTGCATAATGTTACTGAAAGCATAATTTGTTCTGCCGGGTTTGAAAGGTCCCACTTCTTTTTTCTTTCTTGAGCTAATTAGGAAGGCATATATTTTGATTTCAGATATGAGGGCACTAAAAAGACATAATCTTCTCAGTGAAAAACTATCAAGGGATAGATTTTTTTTCTTAAAATATTCACATGAATTTTTGGAAGGTTTTTGGAAACAAATCCTTCTAACATTTCCAATAGTTCCTTCCACTGGGAAAAAACACAAGAGAAGGAGAAAGCAAAGGAAATGCCTCTTATCTTTTGGGAGGATGGAGAGAAGTTCTCAGGCAAACCCCACAGTCTATTCATCATTTCCATAGTTTGGCAAACGTGAAGGGGAAGCCAGCTCCAGCTTGTCAAAGGTCTCTTGGACTCTTTGCTGGCTCATGGGCTCCAGGTCACAGATGAATTGCTGGAGTCCTACTTAGTTAGGTTTTCTGAGACTGTTGGTAGTCCCAGTATCCCTCTGGAATAAGAATCTCGACTTCACATTTGCATCTAGATTTTGAATTCATCCTCATGAAACTCCTCATTTTCCTCTATGTGGTTTTTTTTTTTCTTGCAAATAAAATATTTTTTTCCGCTGACCCCTATCTTAAATGCTGTTATCAGGGCGGGGGGTTGTGGTGCTGGTGTGTGTGTGATGGGAACAAACAAAAAAACCCACAAAAAACCTCCAAACAAAACAATATTTTAATGTACATTTCATTCGAGAAAAATGTGTCCATAATTGTTTTGCTGATACTGTAAATCTGCAAACAGACTGAAGTGACTTTAAGAGTCATGTTAATAGGGATGCTGAGGGGAACTGAACTGTAAAATCATTGTCTGTAAGTCCATTTAAGAACTTGTCCCTACATTCCACATCTCTCTTTCCCAAAAGCACTTAGAAATGTGTTTTTAATTATCTTGAACATCTGATTAATTTCTACATTGCGAACTGCAGTCCTGGTGGGAAGATACCTGTCAAGGCATAGCAAGAACAAAATACATCTCTTCTGAGAAGTATGGAATATGGCTAGTCCAGTTTTCAACTCTTGTATTACTGTTCTTAGGCTTATTTTTTTAAAACATTAATCTCACAATATTGCTGGCAAACAGTTTATTTGGTAGTTCATTATACTGCCCAGCAGGCAGTGAAATCAGCAAGAGCATGGGCTTGTTGGGCTGCTCCATATGTTTATTTGCTAGCATGTACAGAAAACAGCCTCACACACAGATCCTGAAAATGCTGAATCGAGCAAATATAGACAGAGAGGCTGGAGGAGAGGGAGTGGAGGATGGGGAGAGAAGACTGAAATGTGGGTGGGAGATTTCTCTCCTGCCAGAGCAGAAAGGCATCAGGGCCCTGAGTGCACCCATAGGCGTTACTGGACCAGCCCCTCCTGAGAGCCCCCATCCCACTCTGGTCCCCTCTCCTGTGGCACATAGATGCCGTTCAAGTCCTGTCTGGGGTTTGACCCCTGGTCTGTCCCACAGCTCCAGGCTGATTTCCAAACCCCACAGATACCTGAGGTGGCAGCATGCAGAGGCAAGTCAGCCATGCAGCCTTCTCTAATACCCCAGCATCCAGAGCAGCCCCTCTTCCCTCCTTCTCAAACGGCTCAGTGGGATCAGGTGAAGGTATGGGATATTTTGGATGAGAAGATAACTAGTATGTTTCCTATGACTTCTCATTCCCTTTCTGTTCCACTTCAGTCATCAATTTTATCAGTACAAGAGAGAGAAAAAGATGGTTGGTGACCAGAGCACCACCAAAGTGGAGGAGGCATATGGGAAGATTTGTAATACTCTGTATACTATGACTATTTTGATTTTCTTTCATTTGTAGAGGGCAGCTTCAGGGGGTTGTCCTTGTTACATCAGGGACTTAATGCTTGATGTTTTATGAACACGGAAAGGAGCAGCTGAGCTAAAGTGTTTTCAGTCTCAGAATCCACCTGAAAAGCCTCCAAGCAGCTCTTCTGCCAGACAAGGTGATCAATTAGAGTATGTTTCAGCCCCACCAGGTAGCCCAGGATTACACTGCTCTGATTTTCTCCTTACTGAATACCACAGACCACTGCAACATTGAGTAACATGACGGACCTCTGTAGCTTTAGTTGTTCTCCCCAGCTCCTTCAAATAAAGAAAACCTTGTTCAGTGATGGGTGTTGTTGTGGTAGGGCTTTTTAATATGTGTGTTAGAGAAGACACCACTTATTCCTTGTACTTATAATGGATCGGTAGAGCCTACTAGTAGATCCATGATGGTCCTAAGTTCCTGAGAGGTTTCATTATTGATCTTACATTGATCCCAGAATTTTTTTTATCTCCTAAGTACATGGACTTTCTATGCAAGCAGCAAATAAGGAAAAAGGAAGCAGTTTTTTAGAGAGTTATAAAAAGCTGTGGAAAAATATCTGTCTAAAATACCAATCCCCAGAAAAACACATTAGAAAACAGTGCAAAAGAGTCTAAAGAAGTATTTAGTTAATAATAAAAATACTAGGATTATCTCTCCCCTGGATTTATCCCTCAAAGTCCTTCAATGGAGAGGACACATTTATGAAAAAATATCATCTGAAAAGTTTCCATTACTAAGGAACATAGCTTAGAAAGTTACTGTTATGTACAGTAAGATTTCTAGCATTTTGGTATGCCAGTGGTGTAGTTCTACAATATTTTTCCTAACTGATAATCCTGTAAAATGGAGGTCATTGGCTGTGATATCCTACCCTAATGCTCTGGTTGTTGTTAGAGTAAAATGTATCTGTGTATACAGAAATTCAGGAATCTCAAAAAATGTAGGACACTAGCAAGTATTGAAGGCAACTTGAAACACCTTGATATTGTAAAGCCTTTAATGTGGCATAGTTCTTCTTAGCATAACACAAGGAATGCTTTGGTATAACAGATACACAAAGACATAGATTAGTCATGTCTGGAGTAAGTTTTATTTTCCCTGAAATCCTTAAAGAAAATCTTTAATAATTTCCATGAGACTTTCTCAGTATCAGATGTAGGTTTTGAAATGTTTTCTTAATACGTGAGAGATATTATAGCCAATTATACTATTTTATTCCTTAGGTAATTCCATTGACTTCAGATGATTTTTTAAAGTAGAGTAATACTCAGGTTAAAAATGAGAAGTCTCTATTCCACTCCCCACCCTCCCACCTGGTAGCTGCCAGCCCAGCCTTTGGATATGCCACAAATTAAAATAAGACCCATTACCTAAATTTCCCAATAAAACTTTTTAAAGTGTTTTTCTTTGTGAATCAGCTGCTACCAATAAGAACCAAATGACAGAACTCTGAAAATAAATCCTGCATTTTTTGATAACTCCCCATTCATCTAAATTGCAGAGGAGGAGAGGCTGATTTCATATAGAGCAGGACAAATGAAATCAAATGCATTATTTCACAAAATGATTTTAGTAAAATAAATAATTCAATGTTACTAGATTACTGCAGAATGACTCCTATGAAACTATTGGCAAGAACAGACTTCCATGAAGTCAGTTCTGGCACTTAGCTTAATTCATGGAGGTCAGGAAGACAAGTCTATCTGCTTGGCTAGTACATCATTCTTGTACACTACAGAAGAGTCTTTGAAGAAATGTGTGCTGAGCACAAAGGTTTAATACTATCACATTCTTTCAAATGCAGCCCAGTGTCAGTTTGACTATTTGAATGTGCCTCTGTGTGTAATTGTTCTGTCTAACAATGTATGAAAGTGTGTAAGACTAAATCAGATTAGAAGAAACACTGTAACTTTCACGCTACCTTAGACTGTTGCTTTGCCCACCCAACCAAGAATGCAGTAAAGATTTCTATCAAAGTTGCTGTAAACCTAAAAGTATAAGGTTTATACCCACAATTTACGTTCCAGCTAGGTTGCAGTAGAAGTTAATTTCTTGGGAAACAATGCCATAACATGTCAGCTCTAGCCTGTTTCAGTGTGGGATTCAGAATATCTTCTAATACTAGTACAGTGCACTAAAACATTATACCAAAATTATGTATTCCAGTCCCTAATTTCTCTATTCCAAGATAAGTAAAAGCTGAACTGATACCAGATACTGCTTTAGTAATCTACCAATCTCAAGAGCAGGAGAGATGCTCAGAGGAGACAACATTTTTCAACTTCATAACAAGTGTTAAAAAAATAAGCTGAATACTTTGAAGTTATTGCAGTAAAGAGATGGAGTTGTTTCTGTCAGTCAGAATATCCTATGTAGTTGCTATTTAGATTCATAGCTACAGCTCACCAGATAGACAATTTCTTATACTTTTTTTCCAGACAGTTCTTTGTTTCAATTGTGCAATTGGTGATTATTAGTCAATCAGAATGCAGGTACCTCCATGATAGAATAAGGACAGAGGTGTCAACGTGACATAGATCTCTGAGTCTTTTTTGACTATTTGACTCTGTTTACCTCTCATTAAAATAAAAAAAAAATTAAAAAACAAACAAACAAACAAACAAAAACCAACCAACCAACCAACCAAACAAAACCCCCCCCCCCCCCCCCCCCCAAAAAAAAAAAAAAAAACTATGTAAAATGCAACTATTCCATGGGCCAGGGATAACTTTTCTCTTTTGTAATATTTTAAGTTAATAATGCATAGAAATGTCACTAATAATAGAGTTTGGTTTGCTCACATTCAATATTCTTAGCCTAAAAAAAAGGTATTGTCCCACGTTTTTAAAGAAATTTTGCCTGCTTTAACATGGACATTGAATTTAAGAGCCTTTAAAGGAGCCTGTTTCAAAGGGCAGACAATTACTGTTTCTGAGAATTAGTCCTCTTCTGCATGGCCCAGATTTACTAGTCATATTAAAAAAAATCTTGACCCTGGGTCTCTGAATGTTTTCAGAATGAGCATTGCTGATTTCATTGTCTATGTTTATTAATCCTAGCTATGATTATTAGCCCCATAAAAGGTAAGCATTTTCAGATTATGATTTTAATAATAGTAATTCAGGGTGAAGCTTTAGCTAAACTGTCCAACTGAAATCAAGGTTATGATCCCTTGATAGCTGAGGTTAATACTGTAAATACCAGTTATGCCCCTTGCTGAAGGACTGCTTCAGTAATTCACTGGAGTGAAATGACCTCAGTCTCTGGAAATGAAGATCCTCTAAAGGTTCTGGCAAGAAACTACCTAAAGCAGTAATCAGAAGTCAGTGTCACAGAATAGGATAATGCTATTTTCAGTCTTATTTAATTTTGGGAGTATAAAGATTCCTCCCTTCCTAAAAATTCAGATTAAAGGGAGAAAGTAAATCTGTAATTTACACCTCTGACATTAAGCTGAAAAGCAGCACTGCAGACACCTGCTTCAGAATTGTCATTGTTTCCATGGTGCCACTTTCCATCACCTATTTTTAATAGTTTACACAACAAGATCAAGGGTGTCCCAGCTGTTACTGCCACTGTTGCTAAGCAACCTTTAAATCAGAGTTCAAGAAGACAAAGAATCATGCTTGAAAAATTTCTCAAGTGTCTGCTTTCCCCCTTCTTCTTCTGTCTACACTATTTTTCAGATGCCATGTTTTCTGTTTCTTTTTTTACCCCTTTCAAATTCTGTGTGAATCAGCTGTAGTCTCCAAAAAGAATAAGCCACCTTCTAGCTACAGCAGCCACTGCTTTATGCCAAAGAGGAAGCTGTGGCATTAAATAAAGGGCTTAAAACATTTACATTTTTTTTTTCAATTAAATCCAAATATTTTTAGAGGTCTGTAACCTGCTGCTGCTGTTGTGTGACATCTGTGTATGGCTGCATCATGGACTGACACACCGATCAATGGAGAGAGATTCCGAGCTTGCAGGGAATTTCAATACCCCCCTGTGCCTTCTGGAATCTTAATGCTGGCACCTGCAAAAGGCTCAGAGGTTGAAAACACACCACAATAAGGAGGAAGAGTTAGCATGGATGAATCTGGAGAAGTTTGAGGCTGAATCTCTGTTCTAGTATGTCAATATTTTTCAAACTTTGTTACTCAACCATCAGCATGCCTCCCCATGCACTACTAATTTTATGACAAGCAGTAACATGTCTTTTTAGATAGATACATTAGCTATGCTAATGGTGGAAATAAAGCAGTGCTGTGGAATGTAAAGATCAAGGAAAATATTAAAGTTAAGAGATTCTGCATTTCATTTCAAATCTTTGCTTGGCTCAATAGCCTTCCTTTTATTTAACCCATCCAAACTTTTATGTCTCCAGGTGACTTTTTCTGTTGCCTCTTAGATCCTCCCTTTTCTGCTCTTTCTATTCTAAATGCTTCATCCCACGTCATACCTGCTTGAACCCTTTACCTTCTTTGCACCTCTCACCGCAAGCCATCAGGACAGTGTTTCTTCTTTTTTACCCTCTCGTGTTGTAAATTTGTTCGACCCAATTTATTTTTTTTTTTTAATTGCAAAACACTCTCTTAATAAATTCTCCTTCAAATTCCGCAGATGAAACACTTTCAGCCTCTGCTCATCACCTGTTCACACATCCAAAGCCACGGTTGTTTCCACAAATAAGGCAATCTCTGGGTTTTAAATCTTCACACTAGTCCATAGTTTGCCAATCGGGTAAATAATTCATTCATCTATCTCATACTGAGCATTTCAAATAGCTCTCTTCACTTATTTAGAAAAATTCTTTCTGCTCAGTTTTCAGCTTGAAAAGAATTTCCATGCAAATTCAATGTCCATAGAAGGTTGTTGGTTGGTCATAGAATTGTAGGCAGTTCCACCACCTTTCCTGCCACACTGCTGCCTCATCAACTATCCTCAACTTGAGAAACTGCCTAGAAGGTATAATAGATTGTTCTCTGTGTCCCTTCAGCCCTTGGCTTTACTGTTTGACCCCTTTATAGAGACTTCTCAGCAAGAGTGCCAGTTGTAATGGCACTTATTTATTTATTTGTTTGCTTGCTTATTGTCAGGAAACATTTATTCCCTGGGAACAGGACTGAGTTCACCAGATTTGTTTAAGGGAGGTTACCAAACTGCTGGGTGATGCAACCTTTGGTCTCTATCTGCCTGGTCTGACTCTGAAGCTGCCACAGGGATATAAATTACTCCATCTGTGAAACCATTTGACCCTTATTTTAATTTCATCTATGTTAGTGTAAATTAGGAGAAACTTCATCACAGTTACAGAATGACCAGTGATGTAAAATTGCCGTAAGTAGGAGAGTTGACATTTAGATCTTTCATCCAAAAAGTAACTCCACTTCCAGTGTTTAATGTGCTCTCTAAAGTCAGTCCCACTATTCTGAGTAAATGAATAGATCACGCCTCAGATTTATTTCATTGATTTCTACGCATCCTGCCAAGGAAAGATAGTCTCTTAAAACTCCTAGGTAAAAACTTAGGTACAGCAGTATATCTGTCCTCACTTATACTCTGAAAATATTTTATGGTTTTGTCTGGTTTCTAAGCATCTCTCTAGATTTTGCTACTGCAAAATTCTGAAGGAATATACTCCATTTAAATGAATGCTATTACAATAATATTTCCTATATGAAGCCCAAAACCGTGAATAGGAAATTTTCTGGCAGACTAGTTTGGAAGCTGTGAAAACATTTTGCTTTTTTCTCAAAGAAATATGGGACATGCAGTTCCTTATTATTATTACTATTCTACAAGGTGTTTTTAGCACCTTGGTAGTTAAATGTCTTTTTCAGACTGTGTTTAGTAGAATCCTGTCTACAACCACTAAAAGAACAAGCTAATTTAAAAGGTGGCACAAAATAGGTCCAGGTCTGGGGCCCTGGCATCTGACATCAGGGCTGAAGGCAGAATCGCAGCCCTCAGTCTGTACACCAGCCCTGATGATTGAGGAAGAAAGGTAAAAAATGTGATTAAGACACACTTGCTGCACAAGCCTGTGCCTCAGCTCACTCTCCAGAGGCGAGAGCAGTTTTACAGCATGCAACTGGGTGTTAATGCTGAAAGCCAGCACTCCGGTGCTGGCAGCTGCTACCCCTGCCAGAGCCTTTGCAACAGCAGCACAGCGCAATGGGCACGGTCTCGCTCCTGGACTATGCCCAAAGAGCTGTTAACATGGTTGTCTCAATAGTTGGCTGCATCGAAGTACCTCCTCAGGGTTCAAATTACTGATCAGGTCCTCACTGGGCTAAGCACTGTACAAACACAAAACAAAAGTGGGGTTGGGTTTTGCCCTGAGGAGCTGTGTAGGCTCCTGTAACGCACACTCACAGGAGCATTTCTCTCTGCGAGTGACCGTTCCCTCAAACTAACAAGGGGTCACGGGGAATATTTCTGCAAATACATGTGTTTTGCTTTCCTGTCTCGAACCCCATGTAAATGAGGATCCAAATCATGTAATGACAGATTAAATTTATAAGATAAACAAATGATTTGAGGGTGATTTAATCGAACACCACACCATTTTACATGCTCAAAACAGTTCAGCACAGCTATCACTCCTAGCATTTCAATTTCTTTCACTGTGTAAGATTAAATCAATATAAACAGCACTGCTATAATGCAAAAAATAATAACTTAAAACTCAGATTTTCCTGCCAGAATTTAAACGTGTTGTAATTTTATCTCATGATTTGGATTGCAGAGGTTCCTCCTGTGATCTGTTACTTACACCACGTGATGGACACAATTCTCTTCACCCCCTACCCTTTTCATGGTAATGTCAACAAAAAGAAAATGAGCATATTAGAATACAGGTGTATCTCAAAGGCACTTTGAAGATCAGGACAAAGAATCTGAAGACTTTAGTCCTCTGATAGGTCAAATACTTATTAATATTAATAAGTATGCAATTTCATTGATGGGATTCAACTTTTTTAATTTAGTAAGTCTTCTGTTATGAAACCATCACAGAGTAATTTATAAGCATTTGTTCAATTTTTCTTTCATGAATCACAAATCATCACCTTAAAGAACTCTGTGAAAGTGGGTTTTACAGCTAAATAGGTTTTACGTATAATTACAAGAATCTAAGAATTTTAAGAGTAGTCCTGAAGTAAATAAAAGATAGCTAGTACAAATAAATGGAGAAATGTTAAAACAATAAACAAAGGAGAAACAATTACTTGCTCATTTCAAAGATGTCATATTGCATTCTTTATTCTGATTGTGGAAAATTAGCCATTGACGACCAGGAACAATTGATTTTCCTTCACAGCTGTTTTCTAATTACATCTGAACACTGAAAATTCTAGTGCCGCCACTCAGCTGTACAAGGAGTCTCTTCAATTGGTTTTCTTATTACAGCAAGTGCCCTGTTGTCCTGCTGCTGACACATGTACCAAAGGTCTGTGGTGCTTTCATTGCAAACCCTGTCTTTAAGGTGTGCTGAAAGAGTCAGACATTTTACATTGCAACAGGCTGGAATGAAATGCACAAGCTGTCAGCACAGATGCACTTGTAGGACGTTTTCTTTTCTGCACTGTTTGGCTTAGTACACCTAAATTGTAGGCATGGCATATTCTTTAACCTCTCAGAGCTTCAACTTTCTCTCTATATATACACATATTCCTATACATATACGTGCCTGTGGATATATATAGTTATATGTATATTTAGAGACAAACACATGTGCATTTATACCTATACATGCTGTAAAGTCAAGGGATCACAAATCACATTAAGGATGACTGATGGAATCTGATCGCTCAGTGTTCTGAATACTTTTTCAGGAAAACATGTGAAAATTTGACAGGGAGATTTCCAGACAATTCAGAAAAGGAACCTCAAAACTATTATGGACTTCTTCAGGTCCTATATGCAATTAAAAAACCAAGGGTAGCAGAGTGGGTTGTTTGGTTATTTTCTGCATTTTTATTACCTGACTCTCTTTAATTCTGGTGATTCAGCAACTATTTTGTGCTCAGAGATCTTTCACCCTTTTACTCAAGTAGAGAGTCTTATGCATAGTGTATCCTATATTCTATACAGCAATCCTGGTATCCAAAGAGTAAGATTTTGTGTTTTCATCTATTGTCACTTCCTTTAAATTAAATAGAAATACCAGACTAATTAAGTAGAAATATGAAGACTCATATCTCATTTTATAGTAAACTATACCTTAAACCTTAAAGTAGAAGCTTCCAGCAGATTCTCAAAATCTCAGGCTGTACTGAGTGGATTTCCTATAGTTCAGGAAAGCATTGGGTAAGGGTTGAGATACATAGTTATAAAGCCCAGGGTGTATCTGGAGTAGGACTGGAAAGGAGCTGCCAAAGAAAAGTGTTGGGATTCTTAAAGTCTTACTCTAGTCATTCAACTTAAAAAAAAAAAAAAAAAAAAAAGAATATTTTATGCAAGCTAATTAGAAATTCTATTGCTTGTAACCACAAAGGTAAGTGCTAAGTGTTTCAGGAAGTATTGGATATAAATACAATTCTTTTTACTATTTGTTGACACATAACAGACAAAAGGCTAAGCAAAGCTGTACTTATTTTCCTCTACTTATAGTAAGGAATAAAACTGTTATCATAAATGTTATGTTGTGCTAGCTGCTGGATTATTTTTTTTAATAGCAAGTAATTAATATTGTTAGTAATATTGCAGAAACTTCCTCTTTCTCTTGCTTCTATATGAGTTTAAGACTCAATTTCTGGTAGTATGTTCAAACTTATACAAAATACTGGATTAATTAGTCTCTTAATTAAAACTTAGCTATAACTATATGTTTTGTTTGATTCTTTTTCATTTTTCTTCTAGGAACAAGCATACCTTCAAATGCAGTTCCCAATGCTCCATGTGAAGTAATCCTCTGTTCCAGTCCTCATTCCATATGCTATATGATCCTGTGACAGCATTTGTAATTTCCTGTAGGGTTCTGTCATCTTTTCAGTACATCTAGACACGCCATTGTAAGAATCAGACAAATGTTGATCTTGTTATCCTTAACCGTATGGTTCAAATCAAAGTACACACTTCTGTCAAGGGAAATATTTGCTATTGTTAGCCCCCATTGGATTTGACTAGAGGAAATGGTCTATAGTTCCACGACAAAGGCTTTCCCTGAGAAGATTCTCAGCATTTTGGTTTCTATCCCCATTCTCTACTTACAATTGAATTTTCTTTCTTTTTACTTCCCTCTCTTTGGAGTCACAAGTAGACCAGGTGTCACAGTGTCAAGAAGGTGTCAAGGACCCAAACACTTCTTTGGTTGTCAGAATCTGCTGTGTTTGAAGACCAGGGGTCTGGAAGCTGTCATGCTTCTCTTATTCAGCTGTACCCACCAGCTGCCTTGAGACTGACATTACCAGCCTTCTAAAATTGAAGAGATGTTTTCAGTGTGACTGGAGCATTTTTGAGTATGGAGGCAAATTTCATTGAATGCCATTCCAAAGCCCCAAAGGAGCAAAAGAAGAATTTGAACCAAGAGTTCCAGGCTGTTTTTGCAGTAGGAGCTTTGAACAAGAACTTTGAAATCAATTTCTAGATTGGCATCTGGATTAAGTTAAAGCCTTAAACCAAATGAGTTTGGAAAATACATTGAAAGTAAAGAATTTCACTGTCTAATGAGTAGAAAAATTACAAACCTAGTCAAATCAAAGTGACTATTTTGTATTGTCCACAATAGTCTCTAGAGGAAACCGAAGCTGTAACTTTGTTCTGTGTCACAAATTTCTCTACTGCAATCTTTTTCCCTTCATGCTCATTCTGTGCTCTGTAATGAGTCACTTACCTTTATATAATTTAAATATTTCAAGCATCTTACTATGATTATTTTAAAGCAATTGCTGAAATAGAAACAAATGTCTCCCAGCACTGTGTATTCCTATCAGGCTCTTATAATCAGGATGATCGCTTAATTAGCATGTTTGTTTCCACTAGGGTATACCAATTAAGAGATATAACCACACTGCTGTACATCCCTATTAATGCTTTTCTACATTTAAAGTAAGATCACACATTTCAGCAGGTGTAGCTTTTAATGTTAATGGAAGATTTTCCAAAGGATATTGAGCTATTTTACCATCTGCTTCTTATGCTGGTATTCTTAAATTACTAGAAACTAGACATTAGGTGGTTGTTTTAGAGCTGCCAGAGTATTAACTTTATTTCATAGTTTTCACAAATGCACTCAAGCTAAGATTTTAATAAAAATACAGCTGACATGAGTAATGATATCTCAGAAATGCTACTTTCACAGATGTGTCATGCCAAGTAATTTTGCTTTTGTATGCTTACTGCAATTGGTAGTTATGGTAGAAACAGTTTTCTGAGGAATTCCTATGTTGGGTCTTTTGTTTCTCTTTACTCTGGACATGAACCTCAGAGCTTCCACCTCTTCTGTTTTTAATGTTATAAAGTATGTTTGCTTCTGCTTATTACAACCTTACTAAAATCCCAACAAGTAATGCAAAGTTTACATTTCTTTCCAATTAATTTTGAATCAGGAGCAGAGTTATCTAAAGTTCTTATACTGCCATCATTGCTATTAAAACTTATTATGTCACATTCTTATATCACAATTTAAAAATTGTTTTGTACTGTCAGTCTTGGTTCTTTTCAGGAAGGACAAAATAATTCAAAAAAATAAGGCTTTTCACATACTTGCTAAAGTGTTCTAATACATAAAGTATTTACAAAAGTGTTCATTATTGGTGTCCAATTATTCTGAAATTTGCATGCACAAAATAATTGGATTTTATATGAAAATTCCTTTTTAATATGTGTGTACATTTTCTCAGTACACATCTATAAAGAATCTGCTTGATTTTCAACTAGACTTCTACAAATTGATCTATGATATACCTAACTAACTAATTTAGAATTATTAAGTCTACAGAAAACACTATTAAAAACTCAATATTGCAAGTCTCAAGCACAATTTCTGGAATATCGAGGTGTCTCATGTCTCCCAATTCAGGTCTCAGCCTTAAACAATCAGTATGTTTTACAGTTTTGGGGTTTTTTTTTAGCAATTGCAGTGCTGCAATTGCTAGAAGGCTTTTCAAACCATTCTCTTCAACAATGACAGCTTAATTAGTGGACAGTTCTGTCCACTCTTCTATTTTTATAAAGGATATAATGCTGATTAAAAGGTAATGGCAATTTTCACAAATGCATGACTCCATGAGTTGATGTTTCAAGAAGAACCATGAAATAGAGAATTGTGTAACAGAACTGAAGCTTGTCTATAGCTGCAATGCTTAGAAAAGCAATTGCACAGTATCATTATCTGTGTGGAACAGAAAATAATGAGTTTTAAATATAATTCTGCAAATGTGCTAACACCAGAACAGCAAATAAGAACTCATGTGAATTGGTTTCTCTTTTGTACAGTAGCTTTAGAATGAAAGAGACTTATAAAAATGTGATTGTACCCAAACATTCCCTTTCCCAATAGTTTTTAATGCATATCACTCTTTTTTATGAAGTACATATATGTATATAATTATACTACTTTAAAGCCTGTCACAGTAAAACTCTGTTTTCTCTTACAGTTTTACCAAACTGTAAGCAGTAATTTTGGACCGGGAGAAGTTTTCCGTGAAAGTTGCTTACATTGATTTCTTCCTGGAAAAACAAAAAAGGTCTCAGAATGAAAATAGAGTAAACAAAATGAAACCTTTTTTGTGTGTGTGCAAGAATTTCACTAAAGCATCCTAGCACAGTTCTAGAAGCAAAGACTTGCTGTTTATCAGTGAGAATACTAAGAGCAAGGCATACCTTCTGAGGATCTTATCACATGTCTGACCTCTCCCCAAACAGAGAGGGATTTTCCCTCTGAAATATCCACTTGTGAATGCTTATTAGGGCCTTGACACAAATAGGCAGGCTTATTCCATGAGGTTTCCATTTTCATCAGGAGATCAGTCTCAGGACTGCAAGACCTGGATAAGAATTTACCTACAGATGTAGCTCAGACAGTCAATGATCTGTCTACCTCCCAGTCCCTGACTCTGTACATAAAAGATTTTGGGACTCATTGAAGGAATTTGTGTGTATCGAAAAGGTTTCTTTCACACATTTAATCTAAACAGGCTGGTGATTTCATGGTAACCCTGATTTGAATTGGTGTTTGTTTCCAAATTAAGACTCTTAAATGTAGATGTCTTTTGGTAAGTATCCGCATGTGCAGTAAGTGATTGACCTTCAGATAATGGAATTAATGGAGACCTTGGGCTCGAGTTAGTTGCTTAAACATAGTCATCTAGTGCCAATAGAGGCAGTGCAACCAAGAGAGGTATCCCAACAAGCATCCAGAACCTACAACCTATGAAACTCTCTTAAATTCTGTGTCATCTCTGTCAGTTCCATATCAAATATTGTAGGGCATTTCAGCTGGGAGTTCAATGGTGCCTCTGCCCTTTATGTGTGTCAGAGCATGACGAGTGACTCAGTTCATCCTAAAGCAGACACCAAGCAGCAGCCAGTTTAAGCTGAGGCTTAGCCTTATTCTTGGTTTCTACTCCAGGATACATTGTCATGCAAATAATTCTATTTTAAACAACAGGCATAGAATCCTTTATAATTATGCCTCATTCAATTGCTGTTCATCATGTCAAACATAGGCCAAAAAATGTAGGATAACAGACACTAAATGGGAAAGAGCCAGCTTACATTTTCTAGAAAGAATGAATTGAACAGCATGCAAAGAAAAAAACAAACAGGCAGAAAACACCCTACTTGCAGATTAAAAAAAAACAAAAACAAAAACAAAAAAAAAACCAAAAAAACAAAACAAAAAAAAAGAAAAAACAACATTATGGGTTTATAAGTGGTAATTTTTTGTTCTGTAAAAATTTGAGAGTGATTTTCAAATGTAATTCATAATGAAAATGGGACAGGAAGATGCTCTTTTTGTGCCACTAAATTCTGACAATTTCAAGGTGCATTTTATTCTGAAGCTCTCATAAATCATGCGTATCACAGACTTTAAAAAAAAACAAACAAACCTCAAACCACACAGAAGAGACACACTGGACCACAGAATAGTTGCCAATATTCATTAATATGTAGGAAACAAACACAAGTGCTTTCTTTACATGAATTAGACAATGATCTGAGATCTGCAGTTTCTCACAAGTCTGATTCCTCTCATCACAAATTTTTTGAGGGAGATAGACTCACTCTGAGCAGAAATTACATATGGAATGTAAGACAACATTTCCAGCTAAAGACTGAAAACTGAAGACTTTGGTAAGAGGATTCAGTGTGAACATATTTTGTCAGAAAGTTCTCCAGCCTTCTTTACCCCACACTGGTCTGACTTTGCACTCATAAGAAGCACTGGTCTCTCCATTTTTTTCAGTAGTTTCTGAGTCAATGTTTGAAGGTAAGCTAAGATCAGAAAATATAAAAGGATATAAGTTTTCCAGAACAGAATTTCTCCAAAACTGAGAAATATTTCTGTATTTTTCCTACTAAACATTTGGATACAGATTACCTCTCTGATTTACAACAAATGCTATGCTAGAGTATGTGATGATATTGTTTTGAAAAGTCGCATCTGGTGACTATTGCTCTGCATGAAGTTACAGTCTACATTTCAGTATGGATTTGTAACCTGAGATTAAATATACACAGGACATGAGGATGACCTATCTGTGTAACTGCCACTCCTAAGAATGGAAAAAGACTGTCACAGTGTTTCTCAAACCCTGATCATATTCTCTAAGCAATGCAATAATAAATAAAAGCTTTTTCCTGAGAATGTGTAGAGCTGTTGATCTAAAATAACAACACTAAAATAATCCACCACAACTATAAGCAAGCTTTTGAAATATGAAAATGTCTGTTTAACTATGAGGAGTGTTCAGGAGTTATTCTGTGTCACCTTGTACTGATTTTACTTTTGGGTACCTTTGATTTACGGTTAGAGTTAGGCTAGGATTGGGATTAAGAGAGAAACAAAAACCAGAAGTGCAGCTGGACGAGGCTGGAAAAGGAGCTATGAAAAGAAAGTGTAAGGTGTAGACAACTTTGTTGTGAGAAACTATATACGGAGACCTTGCCTAAGGGTGTGTGACCTAGCCTGTGTTTAGGGTTAAGGTTTATATTAAGGATGGTGTCAGGTTTAGGACTAAATTTGACAGAGAGAGAAAGCCAGGAAGTGTAGCTAGAGTGGAGCTGGAAAAGGAGAATTTCCTCCAGCACTTTTAAAATAATTCATAGCGCCATAGAAGAACAGTGTTATCCTACCTTTTTCACATAAATTAATAAAAAGTTGATATTTTTACCCTCTTGCTATCCAAAAACGTCCATCAAGTATTCATCTTCTTGTTTAATTCTGTTCAGAATTCACATGTTGATGTTATTCAATATGTTTAAATCTGCTTGTTGTTTTTAAAAGTTTGTCGTCATCAACTCCAACATTTACATCTGAGTTACAGCAGTTTGCCTTAAAGATTAGTTTGATTTGGCTTTCTAGGTAAATTTGTTTTCTGTTATTTTAATAAGGATGGAAATACATTAATATCTACCCAGATGAAATATTTCAGCATTTCAGGCAAATGATGAGGAGGGAGAAAAGGAAGAAAAATACTTGGAACTGGACCAAGAAAGAGGTTATTCATAGCAAGAAGATTCCTATTTAGAATCTATCTATAAGTATCATTCCTACACCAGCTGTTAAATATTTCGTCTTTTTCATTTGAATTTGGCTGGTTTCAGCTTCTAGGCACTGGCTGTGGATATAACAAAATCAAATGCCTTCACCTATTAAATTAAGGAAACTGTTCATCCCTGCTCTTTGCTTCCCATGGAAATACAGTGACACCGTAATCAGCTCACATCTCCACCTTGTTCTTAGAAGCACTTAAGCCTCACTTTCAGAAGCTTTAAGAATTCTGTCATTCACACAGGGGTTTGTGGCACTTTGCTGAATTCTTTGCAAATGGTTGGATTTTGCACCATTATTTAAAAAGTGAGAGCATAAGAATTGTGACTGGCATTCCGATATTGATATTGTCTCTAAACCTTATACCAGAGAAAAATTCAGTCTCACTTCTGCTTTTCCTATTAGTCTTTTGGCCACAGCATCTCACTGACAAGACACGTTGTTTGTCCACTATGGCTCTTATATCTTCTCTGGAATCTCGATTTTCATTATACAGCCCTGTCTTCTGTATAAATTTCCTGCACTGCTTGCTGCAAGATGTTTGACTTCTTATTTGATTCTGTTGGATCTGGTTGTGTGTAAGTGGGCTCATCTTACGCAGAAATTATGCATCAACCCCATTTCCATGTCTTCATCTTTATTATTCATTGCTCCAATCGGT
Source organism: Aramus guarauna (assembly GCA_013400195.1). NCBI lineage: Eukaryota > Metazoa > Chordata > Aves > Gruiformes > Aramidae > Aramus > Aramus guarauna. Next base: position 175,202 of record VXBL01005328.1, on the reverse strand, counting down.
TCATCATCCGTCAGTTTTATCCATGAGTTTTATTTATTTCTGGACCATTGCTAAGAATGCTACATAAAAGGTGGTGGTCCAACAAACTAATTCCTATGGAGCTCCACTGGAAACACATATTCAGTGCTTGTTCGCAGTTGACATGTACTCCTTTGAGATCCTTCTGTTGGATCAATTTCTTATGTGATCTATTGGTATTGTGCAATATTAATCAGAGTTCTGGACCACACTGTGCCTATCGTGGTCTGAGTATACGACATCTGCACATTTACCTTTTCAGCCAATTTTTTTATCTAATCAAACCTTAGAATCAGGTTTATTTGACTAGATCTAATTTATGTAAAACCATTTTGGCTGGCATTAATTGTATTCCTATCACTGAATTTCTTATCAGTGAATTTTATACCAGCATTTCCATTATTGCTTAGGACTGATATAAGGCTTACCAGCTACTGAATATGGCAGATTAACATTTCTTCAAGCTGCTGGAATTTTCTTGTTTGGAGATTTATTAAAATGAACATCAGAGGAACAGACATTTCCTCAGCCAATTTTTAAGGACTCTTGAATATTATCTTAATTGAATATATTTATTCATGGTAGATGATGCTTGAAGTTTAGCAGTCTGCAGTGCTGTGATTTCCCACCATTTTTATATCCTAAAATGTAAAATATACTCTCACATTTTTTCTGAGAAATGAAGTCACTGCCTCACAGGGAGACAAGATACAGGCATCAGGTCCTCTCAGCAGGAGCCAGGCTCTGTTACCGCCACAAAGACGAGAATTTAACTTGGACTTGTGTAAGACAGCAGTTTTAAGTTACTCTGGAAGAATCTCTGGAAACAACAGGGAGTCTCAGTTTTTCAACAGTATCTTGTTTCAGTATTGCCATTTTGCTGAGTTTGGAACCATAATCTCACTCCCTTTCCCCACTTTGCTCTTTGTGAATTGATAATAGACAGTGCCTGACATCTTTCTCAGTCACTACAGAGCTAGTTTATACCTCCTGTTCTCATTTCACTTCTTTCTTGGTTGGTATACTAAGCAGGGGTACTTCACGGATATTTTCTTTTTTCATTTACTGAATAACTGTTATTAATAATTTTGTCATATCTAGTTTGCAATGAATATTGCTCTTAGGTAGTTCTCTCAGTCACAGAATTATTCTAGTATCCTTATGTTCCCTTATCGGTTTTCAGAATTTCACCCTTTCTAAGTATTATTGTACTGGCTATTATCTGTTCTCCTTCATGATTCTCACATATATGAGAACTATATGTATATATCAAGCCAGATTTACTTACATATCATGTCTTATATAAAATAAAATAAAATAAAATAAAATAAAATAAAATAAAATAAAAATAAAATAAAACAAAATAAAATAAAATAAAATAAAATAAAATAAAATAAAATAAAATAAAATAAAATAAAATAATCACCTTCTTTTGTTTGTTTTTATTTCTGTCTCATCTCATCCTATTTCACTAATCAACTTTTATAAAACATTCATGATTATGGAACCATTACTTTTGGGTGCTAACTCATTTTTTTTAAAAAAATCCTTATTTTCATTCATATTTCTCTCACAATCTATCATCTTCTAATTCCTTACAGATAATACCTATCATATTTTTCATATTCTTTAAAAATGAGTCTATTTACAGTACCTGTCAGAGGGTCTTGAACACTGAAATGTGACCATATCAAAACACTAGTACTACTAATAGTATAACCTATTGGCTTATTTCCTCTGGGGTATGGTTCCCAAGATCACCTAAAGGTGTTCTTTCTGATGAAAACCCCAAAAAGGTGTTTTACCAGATACAATGAGGGAAAGATGTTTTCCTGCTTCTGTAAGTTTATGTGCACAACAATAAATAAATAAATGGACAGTTGTTTTGGACTGAGAACCCCAAGCAACAAAGAGCTTATTTCAGCTTTATGACAGGACTCAGGTCCTGATGAGCTATTTGCACTCTGGCATCAAATAATAAACACCTAAGTGCAAGGACTCAATAACTCCCAGTCTCACAAGAAATCAAATGCTTGAATATTTTTCCAAATTGAAGAGAGAAAACAGAAATGGAAAATGGTAAAGAATGTCATTGATTAGATTAGCTGGATTTATGAATAAAAATGTTTGTTTTGAAAAACTAAGTAATTTTACCCTTTTTTTCAAGGTACAGTCAACTGAGAAGAAAGGGGAAAAAATAACATGGACTGTCCTCTAAGGCATATTTAGAAGGATGATCTGAGGTACACATTCTAAAGATGGAAAATGGGTTTAGTTTTTGAGAGGTACTGTACATGTGTTGTTGAGTAATTGTTTTACATTTTGTTTAAATAAGAAAGAAATCTCTTTTACATAGGTTTGTGCAGATATATTTGGAATAGAATATATAACCTGGATGGCTATTTAGGAAAAAGTAATCAAGCTGTAACATTCAGATCGTTTTCTGTACTGAATTGATGGATCAGTAGATAAAGCTTCAATTACAGTCACAGAATTGTAATTTTAATTGGAAAATTGCATAGCCAGTGTTCACTATGACCAGAAAAAATCAGACTAATGAAAGCAACAACTAAGTCATTTTTGAAATTATGCACATGTATTAATTAAAGCAAGAAAGCATCTTTGTCATTATAGCTGTTAAAATGCCGTTTGGGGGCTGCATTAGAAAGAGTACGTTTAGGTGGTCTGGGGCAGTATAATCTAGAGGAAGGAAGCTGACAGACCCATATTTTGTGTCATATCTATCTATTATTTGACATGGGAATTTTAGTAATATTAGCTAATGATCATCATTGCTTGAGCTAGATGCATTGCAAACTTAGGCGAGCAGAACCTTCATAATATCTTACTACAGTAACGATTATTTGGACACTGTAGGCATAAAAAATGGTTTAGACTTTCCAAAAATGACTAAAGATTTTGCAAACCAACTCCCATAAAAACTGATGCCCCTAGGCAGCTTTGAAGAATATCCAGCATAGTCTGTATGGTATTATGTCTTTAGATTACACTCAATTTTTAGAAAAAGTGATTAACACTCAAACCAGCAAGATCCCTTCTTATTGTACATGGATTGATTACCTATGCTAACAGTTTTAGCATAGTCAACTTGTAATTTATAGTACCAAGTATATTAAGACTGTCTGCAGTCTGAAAGAAATTGTAGTTTTAGTACCTACGTTAAAAATTTCAAGCATGGAAAAATATGAACATTGGTAACTCAATTTAAAATTGTAGAAGATACAAGTGAATGTGGTGACCTCATTAGAACTAATCCCTCAGTACAAATTACAGTGGCTTTGGTGAAACAGTTATATACAGGCATTCCGAATTGTATAATATTGATATAACTCAAATCAGACTCCAAAACTTGGAGTCTGGAGGGATGGATGAAAATAAGCTGACATTTAGAAACGTATGGTATTTGCATTTGGAAGCCTTTATGTTTTGGGAATATTTTGATTTAGGAAAAAATCTAAAGTACAAACAGAAGATGAATTAAAGATGGTAAATGCATCTTAAAATTGGGAAGGCAGATGAGAATTTCTGTCCACCAAGGAGAGAGGTCCTAAGGAACCCTTAACAGTATCTCCCTGCTGATACCATGTTAGCTTTATAGTCAATGCTATAAAGTGAGCTGGCTGGTCAACTCCTCACTTTCCCCTCCTGCCCAGACTAGGGTCGTATCTGGATCTCTGAACAGAAAGTAAAATAATATTGTGATTCACAGAGCACCTAGCTACTCTTTGCATGTTTTTACCACTGTAATCAATAGGTGTTACAGACTTTATGATATCTGCTCTTTAGCATGCAAAGAATGCCAGCAACACAGTGTAGACAGTAACTTAATTGTAATTAGAGCAGGAAAGGTATTTAATACTGGAAAATTCCTGGGAAGGAGAGTTCATTTTTGGTATAGAAACACTACTATATGGATGTTCAGGGGACATGGAGTGGTAAGTGGCATGCTTTCCATACTAAAAATGCGAAGAATGCATTCCTTGTGTTTTTGTAGGAAGAGAAGGAAGCCTTTTACTTTTGTGAGTGTGTGTGAAAGTAGCTTCTTTCTGCATGTTTCTCGTTCCAGTTCTGTTTACTTATCATCTGTGACAACAAACATAATGGACCTTGTAAGCTTGTAATTTCCTTTTTTATCATTCTTTTTGCTGTGTCCTGAAGTTCATGAAGTTCCTCTTGGAAGTATGGTATTTGCAATTTTTCATTTTCTCATCCTCTTCTCCTCAGCCTAACAGTTCTATCTCTGTTCCCTGCAATATGCTAGAATTGCTCTGAGTAGGGTTTTGTCACAGGAACACTTCCCCTACTTATTGTGTAAACATGAAGCAAAGAATTCTAGGAAAAGAAAGTATGATTTATGGTTTAGACAGCTAGAATTACCTAGGAGAAATGGATTTAACCCCACCTCCATGAGAATGTCCTAAAATAGTGTTAGATAGTCACCTAGAACTTGATTCTCAAACAAATGTTATTTTTAGTGTCCACAAAGATTTCATACCTGATTCTCAGAAATACTATGTTCCTACATCTGTTATTGAATTGCACACAGGTTGTGCTTTGGATAAATAATGTCGTGATGCACTAAGGTGTCTAACAAATCAGGCCATCTTGAGCTGAGCATCCAAAATGACTGTAATCTTTTGGAAAAAAAGTAGACATGGATCTTACCTCCCTGCCTATTAAATGAGAATAACAACATTTCACGTGTACAAAAATACCAAGAAGATAAACAAATTATTCCTTTGGCACATTCAAATAATATAGCAGTAGGTGTCATAGGAAAACTCATGAGAATATTAATAATTCTGTATTCAGAGGCACAGTTAAATGGTATGCAGTAAACAAAGTATGGTGCCAAACCCTGAACAAAGGGAGTAGAATGAAATACCGGGCTGTTTCTCATTTGCTGAGCGTAAGACTTCCCAAGCAATGAACAAAGCTAGGAGACGACCAGAAATAGTACAGTGTTTAATGAATGGATGATGTATATCCTAAATTAAGTCTTATCAGCATTAATTCTGGTATTTCCTAAGTTTAGAGCTCTTGGCTTTTAACCCTAAGGCTCTTTAATATATTTATGGATGCATTCTATTAAAGGTAATCTTAAAAGCTTCAGTCAGTGGGATCCTATTGTACAAGGCTGTACAAAACCACTAAGAGACAATGACTGCCCTTAAGTAGTTTTCTGTATAAATAGGTGCAGTTTTTTGAGAGTGCTGTATGTGTTTTGGGCTGTTTGGAATAAGAACAATGGGGCTTTTTCTCCTGCTAACCCTTTCAAAGTGGCATGGAGATGAGGGCAGCCAAGTGTCGCCACCAAAACCACTATCTAAAGAATTGGCTTACGGTGGGGTTCTCAGCCAGAGGTCAGGGAGTTACAGCCACCCTGCCCTTCTCACGTTGCTGAAAGGGAAATGAGTCTCTTCTAAATCCTAGATAAACGGGGCAGGCTCCTGGCAATGGGAGAGAAGGTTCTGGTGTAGAAAAGATTGTGATTTCCTGAGCTATAAACAATTGAATCGCGCATGTTTTACTGCAGACATTTGAACACTGCTGGAGAAAATATTTCCTATAGGGTTCGGAAATCTCCACCTCGCCTTTATAGACAGCCCTTAGCCCAGTATTTTCTGCACACAGACTGAGCAGTCTTATTCTTGCTGATTGATTTTCAAATTGATATCGACTTTCCAATTCACATTCACCTCACTGAGTACCTTCCATTCATCCATCTATCGTATTTCTAGCATGCTCATCACTGTAGCCTGTCAAGGCCTTACATAAATCATCTGAGGCATAATCATATGTCAGATACCTATGCAAATGATTATTCTGTTTGCCAGTCCCTGTAATCTAGTAACTTTCAAAAGCACAAAAACTGTAATCCCTTCCTTTCTCTTGGTACTTTGCTATACAATCTATTCATCCCAATCTATTTGTTTATTTTAGCTTTCCTGTTTTCTTTACTGAGAGTAAAAAATCACACTTCAGCTGAAAAAGATCTAATGGACATTACAACAGTCCTCATGAAATCCAAAGCAAGGAATTCCATCCCTGTGAACACATAATATGTTACAACACTGTACTGTAGAGCAGTATAGAGAACAGTACAGCTTGACTGAATTTATTTAATTAAGCCTAACATATGTTTTTGAAAAGAAGAAAAAAAACAAAAACAAAAACAAACAAAAAAACCCACCCAAACTCCACCACTTCTATTCCATTCTTTCAGTTCATAATATTTTTTTCTGCAAGAGTGAATTAAACTGTCAATAACAAGTACAAAATACTATTGCAGTATTTGTGGTAAATTGTTATAAATTCAATTTCAAGAAGAAAACATTAAAGATACATGAAAAAATTCTATGATTGACTTGAATCATGGAAGATCTTTTATATTAGAATTATCTAAAAAAGAAAAAAAAAATAATTCAATATTTCCTGGTGTGGAAGAATGTTTTTGAGCATTTTCTCTGTTTATGAATTGAAAAAATAAAAAATAAAATTAGACTAATTTGGAAAAGTGGCTATTTAAGAAAAACTTCTCTTTGTCCTCAACATGATAGGTAATCATGAATATTTGGTCCTTTATTTCTTCCTTTTATTAAAGTGTTATATTTTAATACAGATGTCATTCCTTTCTTTTGGAGAAAAGAGAACTGTGGTACAATGATTCACTTTGCACATCTTCAGCAGAATTGCTTCAATGAATCATTCCTGTTTAAAATTTCAATAAGTACATGTTTTAGATTATTTTCCTGAGTGAACAAGTACTTGTGAGTATTTTCACTACAGTGAAATTTAATAAACATTTCAGAAAACCCAGTGCACTTTTTACAGATTGGGACAAAGACCCATATGTGTGAAAGAAAGTGCTAGGGCTTTCACATTTTTGTTCAAAATTCTGTCATGTTCTCTCCTTCTTATAATTGGAGCACATCTGAAAAATAAAGTAAGCTATAGCAGTGGTAGTTGCACTATTCATCACAAAATGTAATTATAATCACTCATTAATAGTCACATAACTTTGAGAAAAATGGTAGTAAGACAGAAAGGTAAAGGAGACAAAACACAACATATTTACTTAATTATTTTCATTGCTAGATTTACTAATATATATGGAAGAAGTGACTAATATATATGGAAGAAGTGACTTAAATAGAAGAAGTGACTTAAATAGCTACAGGTGTCCTGAAGCTGATTCTTTGGTCAGAAAATGAAAGCCCAAAAGTCACAGTGATTTTTAACTGTTTCAAGTCAAGTTTGTAACAAAAAGTGACTAAATTTTTTGCCTTCAAACCACAATTCTGTAACCCAGTAACGGAGTACTTGAAAAATTGCTGAAGATTTTATTTTCCATCACAGAAAGAAATACTAAATTTGATATATATTTTTTTATTTCAGTTAAAGGTCGAATCATTCTTATATTTTATATATAACAGGCCCTCTCGTAAAAGAACACCTGGGGGATGCTGGCTGCATGGATCCTAGTGGTGCAGTAATAAGCCATTGCCTAATTACCAACTGCTATGGCAACAAAAGAGTCACAGCTCTTGTATGTGCTTTGCCTTTCACCAGCCCTTAGAGTTAGGCTGGGCCATGCTTCTGCCACTCTTGGGTGGGCTGGACAGTGTGGGAAAGTGGCTGCCACTGTAGAAGCAGCAGACTGGAGGAGGATGGAGAGGGATCATCCTAGGAGGGAAAGTCCCACTGCCCATTGCCAGCACCAACAAGAATCTATGGGGAGGGAAACTTGCTCTGTGTGACACCTCTATTCCAGCTCTTTATCTTTTCATTTCTGTAGTGGAATCAACCCTAACTTGCCTTTTCATCCCAAAGTGGCAAATTTCAATTTTTCCTACATTTCTGGCAAGTTTTAACCCAGACACTGAGAAAGGAACTGTCACTCCAGGAACTGAAGGGATGAAAGTCTCAGATGTTTCTTCTCAGCGCTGTTTCTCCTAGGAGAACCCTACCTTGCCTTCTGCTCAGAAGCCTGATCTTCCCATTCCAGTTTCAAGGCATGTAATTTCTCTTGTACATTGTAAAGGGCCTTCAGAAGGGTCTTGGATTCTACTTCAAGTTAGATACCTTCATCGTTAAGTAGACCTCATTTGTACTGACTAGATATATAAAAATAAACTAGTGATAGATATAATGTTCTTATGGCAGCCATATTTATTTGTAACTTCTAAAAAAGGATTCATTGAACAACAATCAGTTCTATCTGAGTACCCAGTGTGACTTCTCTGAGGATGTACTTAAGTCTCTGCAAGATCAGGACTCACACCTGTAAGAAATGAGTGAAATTCTTATACTGATGACACAGAGCATTTTTTGGATAATATTTTGTCAGTTACAAACTCAAGTATTTTTATTTCTGTCTTGGTACATTTTTAATATTTGTCACTGTCTTCCCAGTTGAAGGACACTTCTTCGATGATTTTGCTAAACATGCTAGGCAGGTGTATCTTGATATATGGTATTCTAGTATATAGTGCATTTATCTATATTCAGTTTGCATTTCTGAAATGCAGTATCACAGATACTGACAAATGATTGATTAGATTTGACAGAGGAAAATGAAGTATACTTGACATAAAGTGTCTATACTGCACTGTCAATACTTTTCTGTGTAGCTGGGCACATAATTTGTCTATCTATTTTCAACCTTATTCATGTATTTCCTATTTACAATTATAAATAAATTTCAGATGTTTCTCTTTGCTTCACTTCACCTTGCACAGCTCTTACCTTTGCTGCCCTGCCATGCTCTGTACTGACCTTTTTGCAATATACATCTAGTAACACAGAATTTAATAAACACCTTTTTTTTTCCCTAATACAATAAGAAATGGACAAATTTTTTAAAACTCCCAAATATTCAGCATTTCATTAATAAAGAAGAAAACAATATTTAGCTAAAAGTTGTTTGCAATATATATAAGAATCCTATTTAAAATAAGAAAAATGATTGTATTGTAAACATGAATGCAAGATAGGTTCAGCAGGATGTTAGGTACCTGTACAGTTGCAACACACAAATGTGAAGGAATTTTAAGGTAGTACAACTCTTGTAATAGACAAACAGTAACTTTGTAATGGGCATAACTGCCCGATATTACACCTGTGGAAACAGACCATTCGTGACAATGAATTCGTCAAGAAGTTTCATCCAATATTAATAGGCAATGAGTGCGTGGGGACCAGAAACTTAAAGTACATTGCATTTCTCTCTGAAATTTCCAAGCTTATTGCAGTAACAATACCTCACACCTTGTGTTATTGGCATGTTCTATTGCAGAGCATAATTAAATCAATCGGTAACTGGGCATGACACAATGTTCTGGTAAGTTTCAAACTGAGGAAATCTAAATTGACTACAAATTATTTTGCTGAAAAAGAGAAAAATCAACCTTTCCTAAGGACATAACTATCACAGTTTCAAAACCTATCACTGAGTTTATCTTGGGTATGGATAACTGCTTCTGTAATGGTTTAGAAGCTTCAAAAAAGATCCTAAAGGTTAGATTTCTGGCCACAAATGTTTAAAATAGAGCCATTCCCTCTTTTTTTGCATCAAAATAATTAAGTTTATATCTTCGTTTCTTTCTTTCTTTCTTTTTTTTTTTATTTTTTTATTTTTCCCCCTAGAGAGATAAAGATAAATTAGTTGTAATGTCTTTCTTCTCTTTCAATTTTTTTTTTATTTGGTGAGGGTTTTTTGTGGTTTGTTTTTTGTTTTGGTTTGGTTTGGTTGGTTGGTTGGTTGGTGTTTTTTAGTGTGTATCATCTTTCACAAAGCATTACTCGGACATGATACAAGAAGATTTAGATGCAGAACTGCCACTAAGCTAGCAGGAGTTGTCAATTAAATCTAAAGCATAACACTGAGAGTCTAAGTATCTAAGCATACCTTCAAGTGTTTCCATATGGTGCAAAAACCCTTGCTGAACCTGAGAAATATTTAAATTTGTACAATATAGTGTTAGGAAAATCCAGGTAGCATTTTGTTGCTTTATATAGAACATCATTATCCCAGGCAGACTGACTATTTACCTGTTCTCCTGGGACCAGAGTTTAAGATCAAGTCTGAGCATTCAGTTTTCCTAGGTAAAGGGAGCTCATGTATAATTGATGTTGATAGCGTTAAATGAAGCACTCATTGTCTCTTTTTTACTACCTGACTTCAGAGTCACATTGACTGCAAACAATGAGAAAATCAAGCAACCAGCTCCCCTAGATTGGCTAATTGCTTCAAAGGAGGCTGTGAATGGAAAAGAAAAGGCACTTCCAGTAGCATTAGCAAATCTAATATATATTGTCACCAACCAGAAATAGCAATTTGACAAAATGAAAACTTTTCCACTGGAAAAGCAAAAATTCCTATATATTCATCCAAATAAATAGTCCCAAGAAATTGAGTCTATTGTGCATGCACTGGAAAGATAGTCAATAGTTCTACAGTAAGTCTAATAGGCTCTTGCTGTAACAAAATTACTGGAGTGTGCAGCTGACCTGAATTCCTGTGAAAACCAAACAAATACCTACATTCTTCCTTGTTGATAAATATTCCAAGACATCAGGTAAAAACATATGCCTGATAGACCTAAAGAAAGGTCAGTTTGAATTAATTTCTATAACTCAAGAACTTTTTTGAGATTGTTCAAAAAAAGTTCTCTTTGACAGTTTTTAAAGATGAATTCTGATTTTCCATTTTTAAAACAATTTTTAGCTTAGAAACTGTAGTATAATCATTGATAATACCTGGTACTGAATAAAATATTTCAGAATTATTTATATTTTGTCAAATAAACATTTTTTTTTACTTTCTATTACAATTCAATTAGAAAATGTTCCAAAACCCTTCTTTTTTCACCAGATGGAAAACTGTTTCTTTATAATTCTGTATTCAGTGACAGCAACTGAATCTAAACTAAAAGCATTCTCAAGAATGTTACACTACCTTCAGATCAGTGAAACATTTCCCGTGACTATTAATGCTGAACCCATAAATATACATTATCAGCTGCAAAAAAAAGAAAAGCAAATGAAAGGATTAAAAAAAAAAAAAAAGCTCCTGGTCACTTTATTGAAAACTTTGGAATCTGTCAATAGGAAGTTAAGCTTCAAAATCTTCGATGATCATGAAATATTGAGGCAGGAAAGTTGCCGTTCAAGACACCACAAAAGAATTAATGTATTCTCAGCTGTAATGAATAATACTTTCAATTAGACCAAATGGAACAGCTGAAAAAAATGGGCAATGTTTTGAGAAAAGTTCTTCAAATTGCCTCTTCTTCCAGTTACCTCAATAGCTTTAATAAAAAAACTATTACCTCCACCTGTAAACTTTGCCTTGATTCTGTTCTTAGACTACCACAGCTACAAAAGCACTACTGTTACTGAAGGATAACAGTCAGAAATGTGAGCCAAGACTCATAATTCCAGTGGTACCACTTATAAATATAATATGAAGCACAAGATATTAAAAATGCAACTATATCAGAAGTTCAGAAAATCAGTTTTATTTAAATGTAAATTAACAAACTCTCCTTTCCTCCAATCTAACAGAATTGCATAGTCCACTGATTTTAATTAAGATGGGAAAACTGTTTTGATAAAATAAGAAATGACCCCAACATGTGCCCAAAACTTAAAATGAAACTACATTTGAAGTGAATAGAAGAGAAAAAGGATTGTTAAAGTTAACTTTTCCGCTCTGCTGTTTTTATTCTTTTTTTCAATTTCTTTTCTTTCTTTCTTTCTTTCTTTCTTTCTTTCTTTCTTTCTTTCTTTCTTTCTTTCTTTCTTTCTTTCTTCCTTTCTTTCTTTCTTCCTTTCTTTCGGTATTTTTGAACTGAAAAATCCAAGCTTCACTAAATCTCTCCTTTTATGACTACAAATGTCAACAATGTACAAAAACATTTATTGTAGATAAAGAATGTTTTCTGAATGTTTTTGAATGTTTTGAATGAATTTCATTCAAAATTATACTTAACATATACAGCTGAAGTTACATGCTTAAAAATTCTTCTTGATTTTCACTTTGTGTCTGGTATAAAGAACATCCACAAAATCTAATTCACATCACTAGACATGGATTAGAAATTGCAAGGGTTTTTCTGGATATTTTTCAGAGGCATGAAAATCATGCCAGAGTAACAGTAAAAATGTCTCTTGAATCACCAGAATATTAAAAAACAAACAAACAAACCAAAGCCAAAGCCAAAGCAAACACCATCCAAAAGCAAAACAAAGAAATTAACCCCCCAAACCCCAAAGACACATCACATTGTGATCCAGTCATTTGTATTTAAAAACTCTAAATAATCAGGAAGGTGAAAAGCAACACAGGGTACTTGATAAGCTACTCAAAACTACTCAGAATACAAACAAAACTGTGTCAACAGTTTCATAGGAATAGCTGAACAACGCACTGATACCACCAAGGTTTCACCAGTCAGACTTCTTGATTATCAAGCTCCTAACATGCACCCTGGGTGCAAGGGTATTCTATATTATGAACATCTTCGCTGCTGTTGCTCCTCAGACCTTTCAAATTACCTGTGGAAGTTTTGCTTTAAACTTTAATGGGTTGTGGGTTTTTTTCACTCAGAAAATCAGCTCATGACAGAAAACAGCTACTTAAAATACTCTTGAGGACAACAGCCACAGAGACAATGGCATTCTGCCTATGCAGGTATGGCACGAGCTGATATTTCAGATAAGAATAAAAACTTTTTATTTTGCCTGGTATAAACTTCATGTCATATCATGTGTATTTTTTATTAGAAGAATTAAATACTACATTTTAAAGAAATATGTGGGATAGCAAACTATTTCCTCAATGAGTCCATCAGTAGAAAGAGGCCTGGATGTTGAAGACATACATAGCTTCATAACTTGTAGTTACAGTAGCCAATCTCTTCCACATAACGCAAGAAGGAAAAATGTAGATCTTAGTTTCCTAACATATCTGTGAGCAGTGAAATTCTAGAAGCATGAATTACAGAGGTGAATTAAAGTAAGAGGTCCTACTGAAAATATACACACCCATGTAGCTTGTACTTGCAAGTGTTGTGGTATGTACTACTTGGTAATTGATTCAAAAATCCATTTTTGTAAGAGCCAAAACAAGTATCAGATGACTACTCACTTTAGCAAATGACTACAGTATCAAACTTACAGATTGCACTACTGGTAGCTACAGTGTAATGCAACTATTATCATATATAAATCTATGAAAATATTAATCGCTGCATCAGCCTATTACTATCACTAGTTGTCTCTGCCAAGTCAATATCATCATTCCAATCTGAGTCTTTCCTACAATTAGGGAATCGACTATAATACCCATAACACCTTTCAAATACAATTGCATGAGGTATATTTAATTCTCTTGTATTCTGAAAGACATAAAAGTATACTGTGATTCTGGTTTTCAGGAATCTGTTTTCTTTGTATTGAACTTTGCTCTTCGAGGATCTCTCTAAAGGTGTTTCCCTGGGAAATACATCTTCTGCAGAATAGGAATACAGTATGGTTTTCTACCGTGTCTGTAGTGTCTCCAGCACTCAGTTATGTGTGTCCAAATCTCTCTAACACTCATTCAGTATAGTCACTGATGTATTTGCAGTTCTCTAGAGCAGCTGCTGACACATAACCAGTTATTTCACAATGAAACCTATAATAACTGTTTCTTTCCCAGCGAAACTTTGTCAAAACTGGCACCTAGATACTATGATTGCTGTGGTACAAATAGCTGGGAAAGGGGAAACTAGCCTGAGCACTACATTCATTCTTCTGTAGAAGTATGCGTGCAAAAGCATGAATGAGTAAAAATCATGGTAGTTTCTCACATATTTCAATTTTCTTTTTAAATCTTGAGTAGTGTTACAATTACATAATTTTACAGTTCAATCTGTTGGTCAAATACCAAATGACTATTTTCTAAAAAAGAAATGTAAGTAGACTTCAACTATATGCATACATAAGCATATATGTATGTATACATATATAAATGCCTTTTTTTTTAATTATATGGGTTTTTTTTTTTTTTACTTATTGAGATGCAGAATGTCACCATGTAACTCCATAGAAATGAGAAGAAAGAGGACTGGTCCTGTCACCTGCTTGTCTCTTACCAGCCTTTCCATCCTTTTTCTGAAATAAATCAAGCCCAGCACTGCCCTCTCTTTCTTTCAGCCTCTGCCCCTGTGCCACAAACTCAATAGTTTGTAGAACTTTCTCCTAAACTCGTACACTGGGTTGCCATCCAGTGCATAGAAGCTGCTTTAGTTTCCTCAACAAAACCTAATGTAACCACAAATGTTGACTGAAAACGTATGCTAAACTTCACTCAAGTAACAGTATTATCCTGTTACTGTAACTTTTTCTGTGGTTTATTATGTTTAGTGATTTTGTCATGTCTGAAATAACTGTGTAATTTGTGCACATGCATCTTCTAACCAGAAGACTAACCTGTGGCTACATATTTTGAAGAGATGGATCTATTACAGAAAATAGGTCCAGACTGTATTTTAAGCAAATAGGAACTTACTGTGCCTGGACTACCCAATAGATACTCCTTCTGACAACATTAGCATTGCTCCAAACACAGGCTTATGTACTTACCCTTTGGTGAGAATGCAACCAAACCCACAATCCTAATGAAGAAACATCTAAAACTGGGAAGCATAAACTACAATGGAAACTTTAAAACTGTAAACACAACAAAGTATTCTAAAAGGGCTCAAGAACTCTGTTACCAGTTAGTGGTAACAGGGTAAATGATGATAGTTAAGTGGCTTCCAAATTGGCTTCCAAACTCTGAACTTCGTGGACACAGTAATGTGGTTTGCAACTGGGCAACAAAATGTTATTGCCTTACAGTATTTTCCAACTAGAAGTTCAATGAATAAGAAATGTTCTGGTTCATAGGAAGTGCAGAGGGTTGACAAACATAAGCTATACAAAACATTTGGGAACACAGCTGTTTTCTCTGCATAAATATTTCCTTTACGTATACGTTCTCCACTACTTACTCCATTTCTGTAGTGTCGGCCAAATTCAGAAGGACTAAACATTACCCAAGTCCCAACATGTAGTGCTTCCTCTAGCTTGCACAGATCTGCAAGTCAATATAGAGACATCAGTGGTTTTTAATCCTATGTCTCTAGTCCCAGTCATTTACATTCCTTGGGTTTTTTTTCATTCCATTAAATATGACCTTTGCATGTTCTGTTGGAGTTTTATCATACAGTTAATGCATGATTTTGTCTTCAGGGGCACAGTGTATGGAAGCAGCCCATATTCTACCCAAAACAGCATGTTTTCATTTGTCGGGTTGTTTTGGGGTTTTTTCCCAGCATGCAAGAAAACTTCCCTTTAAGTGGGACAATATTAAACTGTGACTCACTGACTAAAGCTACTGTGACTGTTTCAAGAAGCTATTCAACCACACAGGACTCCAGACTCAAATCCGACCTTTTATCCTCCTCAAACACAACATTTTCCTCTAAACGGTTGTTTATAAGAATATTATCACTTTGTGCTTCTGCCATGGATAATCTTTCTTGTTCTAATATCAGTAATAAGCAATTATAAATAACAAGACTATGACTGTAACAGTGAATACATCAATCTTAATGTATGCTAAATACCAGGTTATAACTGGAGTATTTGAAGAACCATGGAAGAAGGCTTACAGCATGGTACCACAGCTAATGGCAAGATTTCATAGCATCATAGAATGGAATGGGACCTTAATGACCATCTAGTTCCCACCCCCTGCCACGGTCAGGGACACCCTCCACTAGACCAGGTTGCCCAAAGCCCCATCCAACCTGGCTTTGAACACTTCCAAGGAGGGGGCATCCACAGCTTCTCTGGGCAACCTGTTCCAGTGCCTCACCACCCTCACAGTGAAGAATTTTTTTCTTATATCTAATCTAAATCTAAATCTAAATCTAAGCTGTTTCAGCTTAAAGCCATTACCCTTGTTCCTATCACTCCATGCCCTTGTAAACAGTCCCTCTCCAATGTAGGAGATGTAGGAAGAAACACTGAAGCTCATAGTGAAATGTTGTTTATATCTCACTGCCTGCCTGCGTCATGTGGTGTTTGCAAATCTATATTAAGAAAATTGTGTCTACAAACTGTTTGTGTATGGTCTGTGAAGACTTATTAAGCCCACTTTTATGGATGATAAATTTCTGTAAAATGAAAATAAAAGTGACCCACGACTATACCTGATTCTAAAATCAAGGACTGCCTTTTGACATTTTCTTCATACCAGGGCAAGCTTTCCTTTCAGAATCAGGCACCTGAGATCCTGCCAAAATTCAGAAGTTTCCCTGATTTGCAAGAGAGACGGTCAAAAGCAAAACAGTCAACAGCCTCTCCTGAACAATAAAAAAGAATTGCTTCTAACCTCTGTTTCCAGTGTAATTTATCAGATTAATAAAATTGTCCTTGATTTAAGTGGCCTTGGACAATGTCTGTGAAATACAGTGTGTAGGCTGAGTAGAATGGCTGGCTCACAGGAGAGCTGGGCAGAACACTTACTACAAGGCGCAAGCTGTACTCCGTGTACCTTCAGCTGGGTGCTTTGTGCCAGCAGCAAACTCCCGGGAGCTGGAACAGTACATGAATCAACTGCCATAAATTTTTTTTTAACCCTTTTTTTTCTTTCTGTCTCCCGTTATGCTTCTATGCATAATAAGCATTCCTTAAGCTCTTGGCTCTGTCCAACAGCAGTGGCTACATGGCTCACAGATGGCTCATGGAGACTTTACCCCCTGTTTCTGTCAACTCTTGCAGGCACTGAGAGTTTTGCTGGTGACTAAGCAAATCTAAAAGTAGCTTTCTTTATATGAGGTGTAGTCAGGGATATTCATTTGTCTCTGAGCCACTGTAGAATATTTTCACAACTATCTCAACTGGGAATGGGTAGAAGAGCACATCCTTCTCATTTCCAGTAGTGGGATCATACTTACTCTGCAAAAGGAGAAATGCTGACTCTGTGGGCAGCTGGATCGGCAACAGTTGTCCAATAAGCACAGTTCAGCACTGCATTTTGTACTGCCAGGTCTGTAACTAGCACAGTTGATGCCAGAGAAGTGTGTTGACTAGGTCAGGACATTCTTTCCCTTCGCACAAAAAGAACTGCATAAACATTTTTTTCCAGTATGCAGAAAGCAATTCCTGATTTTAATGGCTGCATATGTTTACAATATGCTGCTGTTACTGAGAACAAAATGGACAAAGTATAACTGCATATCTGAAAACTGCCATGATGTTCCAGTAGGTCCCAGTAGGAGTATGATCTACATGTGGTGTTCTATGAAGCTTGCAAATGTCTCCAAAACATCATGTTGGTGATGCTTCTGGTTTCTGAATGAACAAACAAGCAGAAATTCAATATAGATGTAGTGTCAAGTACTTATTAATAAGCATAGTTATCTTTAATATGAAAGGGCAGCTGCAAATGCTGCTGTCAAAGGAATTGTCTGTTTTTATCCATTAAAGAAGCAAATCTCTTTTTAGTGCCATTTGTTACATGGGTCACATTGTGTCTGGTTAGATCAGCCTGTGTTGTATCAAAAATGCACACTGTGTATGCTGACAAAGCCCAAAGCAATACAGTACAGGATACATTTTCAGCCTAATAAGTGGGAAGCTACAGCTGTGTCTTCTACCAACAATGACAAGCATTGTATTTGCTTTCCAACATGCAGTTTTCCACTATTGGCTAAAGGTGCTGTAGGCAGAAGTTACCTTAGCAGAATGCAATAGGCCTTGCAAATAATGTGTCCCCTCAAATCTGCAATACAGACAGGAATAATTACATACCCTCATTACATTTATTATTATTATTATTATTATTATTATTATTATTATTATTATTATTATTATTAAATGTAACGTACTGCTTTATCAGTGTGGTCCAAATGTAACCATTAAATTTCTGCAAGCTCTCTGATACAAGAAGATACCAGCGTTTGGAACTGGAGTTCTCACATGCTGAATAACATTGCAAATCCTGCTCCAGAAACAATTCTTAGTAAATAGGATGGAAGAGCTCCAGCCACAAAAGGTATTTTATTCCNTGGTCTGTGAAGACTTATTAAGCCCACTTTTATGGATGATAAATTTCTGTAAAATGAAAATAAAAGTGACCCACGACTATACCTGATTCTAAAATCAAGGACTGCCTTTTGACATTTTCTTCATACCAGGGCAAGCTTTCCTTTCAGAATCAGGCACCTGAGATCCTGCCAAAATTCAGAAGTTTCCCTGATTTGCAAGAGAGACGGTCAAAAGCAAAACAGTCAACAGCCTCTCCTGAACAATAAAAAAGAATTGCTTCTAACCTCTGTTTCCAGTGTAATTTATCAGATTAATAAAATTGTCCTTGATTTAAGTGGCCTTGGACAATGTCTGTGAAATACAGTGTGTAGGCTGAGTAGAATGGCTGGCTCACAGGAGAGCTGGGCAGAACACTTACTACAAGGCGCAAGCTGTACTCCGTGTACCTTCAGCTGGGTGCTTTGTGCCAGCAGCAAACTCCCGGGAGCTGGAAGAGTACATGAATCAACTGCCATAAAAATTTTTTTTTATCCCTTCTTTCTCTTGCTGTCTCCCGTTATGCTTCTATGCATAATAAGCATTCCTTAAGCTCTTGGCTCTGTCCAACAGCAGTGGCTACATGGCTCACAGATGGCTCATGGAGACTTTACCCCCTGTTTCTGTCAACTCTTGCAGGCACTGAGAGTTTTGCTGGTGACTAAGCAAATCTAAAAGTAGCTTTCTTTATATGAGGTGTAGTCAGGGATATTCATTTGTCTCTGAGCCACTGTAGAATATTTTCACAACTATCTCAACTGGGAATGGGTAGAAGAGCACATCCTTCTCATTTCCAGTAGTGGGATCATACTTACTCTGCAAAAGGAGAAATGCTGACTCTGTGGGCAGCTGGATCGGCAACAGTTGTCCAATAAGCACAGTTCAGCACTGCATTTTGTACTGCCAGGTCTGTAACTAGCACAGTTGATGCCAGAGAAGTGTGTTGACTAGGTCAGGACATTCTTTCCCTTCGCACAAAAAGAACTGCATAAACATTTTTTTCCAGTATGCAGAAAGCAATTCCTGATTTTAATGGCTGCATATGTTTACAATATGCTGCTGTTACTGAGAACAAAATGGACAAAGTATAACTGCATATCTGAAAACTGCCATGATGTTCCAGTAGGTCCCAGTAGGAGTATGATCTACATGTGGTGTTCTATGAAGCTTGCAAATGTCTCCAAAACATCATGTTGGTGATGCTTCTGGTTTCTGAATGAACAAACAAGCAGAAATTCAATATAGATGTAGTGTCAAGTACTTATTAATAAGCATAGTTATCTTTAATATGAAAGGGCAGCTGCAAATGCTGCTGTCAAAGGAATTGTCTGTTTTTATCCATTAAAGAAGCAAATCTCTTTTTAGTGCCATTTGTTACATGGGTCACATTGTGTCTGGTTAGATCAGCCTGTGTTGTATCAAAAATGCACACTGTGTATGCTGACAAAGCCCAAAGCAATACAGTACAGGATACATTTTCAGCCTAATAAGTGGGAAGCTACAGCTGTGTCTTCTACCAACAATGACAAGCATTGTATTTGCTTTCCAACATGCAGTTTTCCACTATTGGCTAAAGGTGCTGTAGGCAGAAGTTACCTTAGCAGAATGCAATAGGCCTTGCAAATAATGTGTCCCCTCAAATCTGCAATACAGACAGGAATAATTACATACCCTCATTACATTTATTATTATTATTATTATTATTATTATTATTATTATTATTATTATTATTAAATGTAACGTACTGCTTTATCAGTGTGGTCCAAATGTAACCATTAAATTTCTGCAAGCTCTCTGATACAAGAAGATACCAGCGTTTGGAACTGGAGTTCTCACATGCTGAATAACATTGCAAATCCTGCTCCAGAAACAATTCTTAGTAAATAGGATGGAAGAGCTCCAGCCACAAAAGGAATTTTATTCCCACCTATTTCTCCATGTGTTCTCTCCCCAGCTGTCCCACAGCTCTTTTTCCTTTTCCTCTTAATCATTTCATTATTCTCTGTAGTCATTACTTACATTTTTCTCTCTTATTTCTTAATATTACTTCATGTTTCACCCAATCTCATATAATCCAACTTTACAACAAATACTCTGCAGAAGACGGAATTGAAAAGGTCTTAACAATAACTCCTTTTTCCTAGACTTGAATAGGCAATGTAGTATTATAATTCTTCTTTATATTTAAAATACTTAGCTATTGCTAAGGAAGTGAACTTCAAGCTCCATAACATTAGTTCCACCTAATAATAACCCCTGCTTACCCGCCTTTCTTATTTCTGTCCCATATTTGAACTAAAAGCTCTTTGAGGAAGGAGATATCTTTTTTTTTTTTTTTTTTTTTAATCTTTTAAGTTACACCTAGCATGTGTATGCTGTATCTAAAAACTAATGTCAAATTTCTTGCCCTTCCCTACCCTTCCAGTCATCTTCTTCCAAAGCACATACCATCTCTCACACAGATCTCTGAGGTCAGAAGCAGTATGGGACACTCACATGTGCTCATAACTTAACTGAAGCATGCAGGAAGCTGTCAAGGACCTCTAAGGCTTCTGCAAAATCTAGTGAAACAAAGGGGTAGTCCTGAATGATGGCAAAGCAAACTATGAACTGTGGTGCATATACACCTGTAAGAACACTCACATACATGCAATCAGCTGCTTTTGCACCTCTTGTGATCAATGGCTGCTCGCCATTGTTTTAGAAGACAGCCCTTTGGATGGCTCTCAGTACTCTATCCAGTGCTAAGTGCCATTCAGAAAGACAATTAATTTTTATCTAGCATAATTTTATGTGGTATATATTTCCAAACTTTTCCTATAGATTTTCAGGCATTTTCTGAAATGTATATTTTCTTCATCAGCAGGATTTCTTTCACCTATGAAGGAGAAATTTTAGCACACGGAAGAGTGAAACAGGCCATCCAAATTAATTTGGGACCTTTATGCTAAATGGTAAGTAAAGACAATATAATCCCTTGATCCATATTAAACAAGTGTTCATAGCAAACAAAGCTTTTTCTTCTCAGAAAATGGACATGTTTCTGTGATTTACATTGTACAAATGTCCTTTCTTGATCCTCATGAAATGCAATTTTTTTTTAGTTAATATTTCTTAGGTGCTATTAAAAAATTCTTTTGTTTAAAAGCTCCAGCAATTTCATTTTAAAAATAGTGCAATTCTTGCAACATGTTGCATTTGGGAAATTTGCTTATCATATGCAAATTTCTGATGATTATTATGAATAAATTAAATCCATCACTGTAAGATTATTTGTTTCCTTCCAAGAGGAAAAAATAGCCTGTATGTATATTTATGACTATATTTGAGCTTGCTTTGTGAAATGCCTTTACATGAATGCTTAATTATTTCTGAATTATGCAAGCCAGTAGTTAGAAAAGAAAGCGAATTTTAAAAGACTGTAACACTTGTGCTCAGTTTCATTAGAACACCTGCACTGGCTGTGTGGGAGAGTAGTCAATAAAATCAATGACATCTACCTTTAAATAAAATACAAAGTCAAAACGGATTGATGATGTACCTGGTCATGTGCCAGGGGCATTCAATATCTTAAAACTCTAGAAAAGAGGGAAAAGTCAGTCTCGTAGAAGAAACATCAAGATCTGCTTCTTCTTTTATACACTATCTTCCTTTCTCTGTCTTTGCTGACCTTGATGTTCTTTTTCTTTAAGATATGTGCAGTTCAGTTGTGTTTGAGGAAGTTTCTGCCCAGCATCACAACTATACAAGATTTGTAGGTGTAGTTTATCTGCCTCTAAAAGACAGCTATGTGCATTTGCTTGTGATATCAAGGCTTACCTCTTTCCAGTAACTCTGTTTTGCACTCAGTAACAGAATTACTTGGGAATCTATTAACTGAGTTAGTATGAGGGAGAAGAATTAAGAATGAAAGGGAAAGCCTATATTAGCCTATATATTTTTTTTCAAAATATTTTTTCTCCATTTTCTGGATCAGCAGATGCAGCTGAAACAGCAAAACATTGCCTTCTGCCCACCAGAGCTCCCTGTGGGAGATCATAGAACCACAGAATCATTTCGGTTGCAAAAGACCTTTAAGATCATTGAGTCCAACCACAAACCTAGCACTGCCAAGTCCACCATTAAACCATGTCCCTAAGTGCCACATTTACGCATCTTCTAAATACCTCCATGGATGGTGACTTAATCACTTCCCTGGGCAGTCTGTTCCAATGCTTGACAACCCTTTTGGTGAAGAAATTTTTCCTAATATCCAATATAAACCTCCCCTGGCACAACTTGAGGCCATTTCCTCTTGTCCTATTGCTTGTTACCTGAGAGAAGAGACCAACACCCACGTCATTACAACCTCCTTTCAGGTAGTTGTAGAGAGCAATAAGGTCTCCACTGAGTGTCCTTTTCTCCAGGCTAAACAATCCTGGTTCCCTCAGCCACTCCTCATGAGACTTTCTCTTTAGACGCTTCACCAGCTTCATTGCTTTTCTTTGGCTGTGCTCCAGCACCTTGATGTCTCTCTCGTATTGGGGGCCCAAAACTGAACACAGTATTCGAGGTGCAGCTTCACTCGTGCCAAGTACAGAGAGATAATCACTTCCATAGTCCTGCTGGCCACACTATTTCTGATACAAGCCAGGATGCTGTTGGTTTTCTCAGCCACCTGAGCACACTGCTGACTCATATTCAGCTGGCTGTCCATCAATACCCCAAGGTACTTTTCTGCAGGGCAGCTTTCCAGCCACTCTTCCCCAAGCCTGTAGCATTGCATGGAGTTGTTGTGACCCAAGTGCAGGACCCAGCACTGAGCCTTGTTGAACCTCATACAGTTGGCCTTGGCCCATTGATCCAGCCTGTCCAGATCCCTCTGTAGAGCCTTCCTACCCTCCAGCAGATTAATGCTCCCACCCAACTTGATGTTGTCTGCAAACTTACTGAGGATGCACTTGATCCCTCCATCCAGATCATTGATAAAGTTATTAAAGAGAACTGGCCCCAATACTGAGCCCTGGAGAACACCACTTGTGATCAGCTTCCAGCTCGATTTAACTCTATGTACCACAACTCTGCAGGCCCAGCCATCCAGCCAATTTATCACCCTGCAAAACATATGCCCATCCAAGCCATGAACAGCCAGTTTCTCCAGGTGAATGCTGTGGGAAATGGTGTCAAAGGTTTTATTAAAGTACAGGTAGACAACATCCACAGCCTTTCCCTTGTCCACGAAGCGGGTCACCTTGTCATAGAAAAAGATCAAGTTAGTTAAGCAGGATCTGCCTTTCATGAACCCATGCTGACTGGGCCTGATCACCTGGTTATCCTGTACATGCTGTGTGATTGCACTTTCCATGACCTTCCCTGGCACCGAGGTCAGACTGACAGGCCTGTGGTTCCCTGGAACCTCCTTCCAGCCCTTCTTGTGGATGTGCATCACACTGGCTAACCTCTACTCAACTGGGACCTCCCCAGTTAGCCAGGCCTGCTGATAAATGATAGAAAGTGGCTTCATGAGGGTGAGCACTTCCACCAGCTCCCGCAGTACCCTGGGGTGGATCTCATCCAGCCCCATAGACTTGTGTGTGTCTAAGTGCTGTAGCAGGTCACTAACCATTTCCCCTTGGATTATGGGGGCTTCATTCTGCTCCTGATCCCTCTGTTCCAGCTCAGGGGACTGGGTACCCAGAGAACAACTGGTCTTACTGCTAAAGACTGAGGCAAAGAAGGCATTCAGTACCTCAGCCTTTTCCTTATCCTTTGTCACTGTGTTCCCCCCGCCACATCTAACAAAGGATAGAGCTTCTCCTTAGTCCTCCTTTTGTTGGTAATGTGTTTACAGAAACATTTTTAATTGTCTTTTATGGCAGTAGCCAGATTAAGTTCTAGTTGGGCTTTGGCCCTTCTAATTTTCTCCCTGCATAATCTCACAACACCCTTGTAGTCCTCCTGAGTTGCCTGCCCCTTCTTCCAAAGATCATAAACTCTCTTTTTTACCCTGAGATCCAGGCAAAGCTCTCTGTTCAGCCAGCCTGATCTTCTTCCTCTCCAGCTCATCTTTCGGAACATGAAGGCCTGCTCCTGTGCCTGTGAGCAGGATAGAGAAGCTGGTGCATTTGGCAACTGCTGCTGTGTAAGAAGGGAGAGAGCACTATTGGATGGAGAGAGGAAGAGTGGTCTTAAAACCCAAGTGTAACTTCCTTGATTGTTTGCTCGGATCACCCACGCTTTGGAGGTATGACACCAATTTCACAGTGCAAGGGAAATATGGTCATTGTTGAAATAGCTCAATGTACAGTGAAAACTGAGTAACCTACACATTTGGGAAACTAGGAGAGAAGGAAATGTCTTCCTGCCCCTCAGTGGAAAGTTAACCTGGAACACTAGCTATGCTTACTGGCACAAGAAGGATTTTTACAATAATATAAAATCTGAGGTCTTTTATATTATCAAGCAGCTGGGCAGCTCAAATTAATTGTAACATCAAAGGTAGTCAACTACATCAAGATAAAAACTATATTTGGGTTTTTTTGTAGCATGTGTTCCATCAAGATATTGCAGTATAGAATGCGTATCCTTTGGGTTGTGATAACATTGCCTTAGTATGGTACAGTGGTGTCATTTTTTTTACAGAGGTAGTTATTTCTTATGAACAGTGGTCCATATTGCAGCATAGTGTGCAAAATTCCTAAGCTGTTAAGAATGAAGAGTCAGCTGGTACTTATTAAATCAAATGTCTCTCCTGGTCAATTTTTGGCAGATAAATATGTGTCAACTGTTTTATTTGCAATTATATAGTCACAGGGCCACAGAATCATTCAGGCTGGAAGGGACCTTGGGACATCTCCAACTTCCTGCTCAAAGCAGGGTCAGATGCTCAGGTTGCTTAGGTCTTTATCCAGTCAGGTTTTGAACACTCCTGAGGGTGGGGACTGCACAACCTGTTCCACTGCTTGACTGCCCTCATGATGGAAAACTGTTTCCTAACATCCAGTCAAGCCCTCTTTTTCAGCTTCTGTATGTTGTCCCTCATCCTCCACCCAAGACTCACTGTGAAGAGCCCAGAGCTGTCTTTTTGCTGACCCTTCCCTCAATAGGTACCAAGGGGCTGCTGCTGGGTCCTTCTGAGTCTGCCTTTGCCCTAGGCTGAACCAGTCCCCATCCCTCAGCCTGTCCTCATCAGGCGAGTTCTCCAGCCCCGACCATCTTGGTGGACCTTACTTCAGTTTACCAATGTCTTTTCTCTACTGGGGCACACAAAATTTGACCAGTCTTTGTATGCAGTCTAACACTCCTAAGAGGAGGGGGATGTAGCAGAAAATAAAATGCTGCCAAGCTGTGATTCCAAGCATTGTTCCGTGGCCATCCCTACTTTTGACTGACCAGCTTGCAGCTAAGCTAATCAATTTAGTACAGGTTTGGCTTACTTTCTAAACCTCATAGCCCCAGTATTGATTCACCCATAAAACATCTGCTTTCTTCTTTGTTCTGGACAATCAAGAGGCATGCACTTTTCCACTGCTACAATTACAAATTCCTAAAACAAGGTTAAAATAATAAATGAAAAATTAAGCATTGCCAATAATGACAAAACTGAGAGGGAAACAGAGCATCATTGTTCCTATTCAGAAAGAACTGACCATGATGAAAGTGGAGGGTGTTTCCCTGGCAATACAGATACTGAAGGTTCATCCTTTCTTGCTACAAGACACACCCAATCCTTGGAAGGACACCTACAAATATTATTTTAGTAAATGCCTTGTTCCTGAACAACTCTGTCATTAAATAATATCTTCAGTTAGAAAGAAAAAGGAAATATGAACTGGAAACTGTTCACTGTTTAGTTTATATAATTTTATGACATTTAGAAAATGAGAAATTAGTTAAGTACCTAGTTTAGAAACTGATATTTTTGTGAACTACCTTCCTGCACGTATAGGCAGAGACACACACAGTTATTATAGTTTTCTGTAAAAATGACAAAGAACCCTTGCACGATTTGCAAAATTGCTGTGAATCTCTATAGACTGTAAATATCCCTGTCTGGTGGAGGAAAGGGGAAATGTGATTGGCTCAGGGAAAAAAGACAATTTGATTGCAAAATTTTGGTTCATCTACTAAAGATGCTAAATACAGAAGTAATTCAGTTATGAAAAGGATCAGAAGCTCTCTCTACAGTGGCTATGTAACACTTTTTGGTGGGGAGTGACAAGTTATTGAATGGAAGACAAAAGTTTCTGTCGTTCAAAACTTGTTTTCAGTGCTACTCTTCACGAATTTTAACATTTTTCTTTCACACTTGGTCTTATAGCTAGTGGGGACATTTTTGCAACTTGAAAAGTTGATTAAAAATTTTTAATTTGTGACTGAGGAATCTAAGTTATTTTCATGCTCATATTCCACTTTTACACTTAAAAATTCCACTTGATAACCATTTGATACAATCTAAATATTCTTCTGTGGAGATTCAGCTTTTGAGTTTATATTCGGACATGCTTATACAAAAGATTAACTATATTTAAAAACAGTAGAGCATATCATACTCAGACACCTTGACAGATGAAAGGGTTAATTTGGTCAGCTTTAAAATATATGTGTACGTTTGTTTTTCAGGTGGTTTTATCGCACCACAACTAAATAAGAATTTGGTTTATTTCTTATTAAACATGTGAAACGTGACAAACGAAGCATCAATGAACAATGACATCAAATGGTGCCAAATGAAAAATGACAGCCTCCTGTTCATTACTTTACAGAAGGTTTTTCCATACACTGATATCTCAAAACATTCTGTAGCTAACTGGTCTTTGGACAGTCCTTGTTTACTTTAGATGTTGTACTGATGTTTCGAAAGAACTATTTCCAGAAAGAATCAAATATCAGAATATAACTTTTTCACCCTCCTTAGCTTTCCAAGGCCATTCTTATTTTTCATACATGGCACCACATCTTACTAAGGATGTTGTCACAGGTTAAGGTGAGATTTTGATAATAAGGTTGATTATTGGCCTGCCAGTTTGGGGCATGTATGTGTGTAGGAAGAGTGTGAGAGTGTCATTAGCTAAAGGTTTCTATTTTTAGCTACAGATAACGATTAAGGATTAAGCTTGGAGAAGAGCTCAGTTCTTAGATTAGTAACAATAAAGGATTAAGCTTGCAGAAGAGCTCAGTTCTTACATTAGTCAAACCTATGATCCCAGTGTTTGCAATCTACTTATGCTCTGTGTATAAAAATGGTGGCAACCCTGTAAGAGTGCATCATGCAGACCATAAAATGGACATCATGACTGCTTGTGCACCAGCAAATTAAAAGTGCTGGAGAACCCTGGGTCTGCCTGAACTGTCCAAGCAAGAGAACAACCCAAGGCAGATTTGGTCTGTGTGAACTAGCAATCACCTAAACACCTCCTGGGCACATCTGGGAGTCAGCATGGGCCAGGGACCATTCCCAACAGGCACTCTAACCGGGGGCACCGCTGCCGAGGGCTGCAAGAGAATTTAACAGTATGGGCATGGGCTGTTCCCTGCCAGCTGGTCTCAGTGGATGAGATAGTGGTCCTGGGAACAGTTAATTGACTAGCGCAGGTTTTGCCTCTACTGGTCTGCCTATGCAGTACGTTGCAGGTGGGCATGCCCTGCTCCAGGCTGATGGAGCACAGGCCAGCACACGTATCCTGCCTTTCATAAAGGCTTTTTATTGTGGGCTCAGCCCTGCCATGACAAAGCCGTGGCTTTGGGTTGTTTCCTAGAGCTGTCAGGATGTGTCCAGGTCTGATTTTGACATACCACATGCAATGCTTATTATCAGATTATTTCCCAGGCAGCAGAATGACCTGCACATGACTTAAGTATGTTTGATTATTAACAAAATTCAAATCAGTTACTCTTTGCTCGTGCCATGTCTGATGGCTTTTCCTAAACTCTGACCCTTTAGAAACTATTAGTTTCTCTATAGAGACATATGCTTTGAATTTGTGCTAGTGTGTGTTCAAGTGATTTACTGTAGACTAATTAGATAATTTAATTGACACAATTAGCAATAATATTTGTGGAAACAGCACATAATGCCTCACTTCTTGTGTCCTTGTTTTTGTCATGCCAATTATCTTCTGCTTTTCTAATCAAATGATTTTGTGGGAGACTCACAATGATATACTGAGTGTGACATGAGATTTTTTCTTTATCATTAAAAAGGAAAACTGAACTCCTTGCTTTTCAAGGGAGTATTTTGAGTCTATTCACCCTTTCTTATGCAAATCATATATTACACCATCCTGGCACATAGAACCCCTTGTGCGTTTTTTTGGTTTAAAATAAAAAGCCTAGTGTTCATCAGAAAGGGAGATGCTGATAGTACTGAATAAAGGGAACAATAGTGCAGCAGGTACTGTGGAAGCTTCCCCACAGAGCTCTGCTGATGGAGTTGAAGTTTGACCTGCAGTACCCTCTGTTATTTTATTGTCACTGGATGCCAATTAAGTTCATCACTAAAACTGCAGCAACCTGTTCGCCACAGTTTGATATCTTTGCTGAACAAACAATCTCATTCCCATGTAGAAGTTTATGAATGAGTGGACCAATATTCACCTGTTCAGAACACAATAAAATTGATTTTGAAATCAAGTAACTGTATCTTTTATCAGAAAAGTCCATTTGTTCTACAAATGGAAACTAATACATCTGCTTAAACTGATGTGACAGTCAGAACATGCCATCCCAAAATGTTTGTGCACTGAGCAGTTTTTCTAGGAAAGAAATAGACATCTGTGCATCTTGAGTCAGGAGCAGCTCAGCTTTGGCATGTAAGCTAGTGCCTGTTCCCTGTAGTATACAGTTTTCAGAGTGCTCTTCTGCCATAAGTCTACACATCCAGCAATGACACTGGAAGTAGTGGCTGTATATGCACAGCTGGTCATATGGTAAGTCGAGCATTCGTTGACTTGGAAAACATCACAAGAGGGAAGGTGTTGCATGTCTATTCATGATATGTCTAGCGCGTACATGTGTACAACAGATCATGAGGAAAGGTTATGACATTGCTGAGAATTTACAACATGAGGGACTGACATGGTCCCATCACACACTCTGTGGCTAACATTGTCTAAAAGATTAAGCATCTCTGTTTTCAGTTGATTCTCACAAGGAAGAAGAGCACTGAATAGATAATATACAAATTTTTCCTTTACCACAATAATTTTATTCTTATGGGAAAATAGCTGACATGATGAAGTTAAATGCATCTTATTTTATGCCACTGATTTTGTAACCCTAAACATAGCACTAACCCTTACTGTGTATCACATACCACAAGTTTAAAATAGAAATTCTAAGCTCTATAAGATTCTTCAAGTGAAAGAAATAAAATTTATTGGTTTCATTTAAAAGTAAAACCAAAATTGTTTTCTGTGTGTTTTCAGCATCTGGACCTCAATTAGAAAGAGAAAATAATGTGTTTATAAGTCTGCAGAGTNTTTTTTTTTTTTTTTTTTGGTATGTCATGCTGCAGTACTTTTCAGTTGTAGCAGTTGTTTTATGAACTCATGAGCTAAGCAGTTCCAAATTGGAAAAGTACCAACCACTCCTACTATTCAACAAAATGTTTTCAAGAGCAGTTAAAAATACCAAGGAAAAATAATCCAATCCTCATTCTGCATCAGATTCAAGCCTAGTGGTAACAAAAATAATCCTTTTGGGATCTAACTTGTCAAATAATAAGTTTACCACTCTAAATCCATTTGGGTTTTGTTTACACTGAGGATTTCTAAGAAAGAAATCTTGTTCTGGTATTGTCATCAGTGAGAGACCACATGTAGGCAAGACTCCACTAACCACATCAATTGTCACCACCATCTTTCACCTTGTCTTATGCTCCTTGAGGTGGTGGTAAGACCAGATCTGTTGGAAGGAATCTCAGCACCCTCAACATGGCTCATTTTCAAGCAAGTACAGGGGTTGACTAAACTAGTCAAACTAGTCAATTAGATTTTTATGATTTCGCGATCAAACACAAGGACAGCAACTTGTAGATTAAGTCAGTGGTAATATCAGCTGTTGCTGGAGATGGGAAACTGTAGTGACACAGAGGAAATCAATCTCTCCTATGCCTGACAAAATATTAGGGAACAAAATTTTTTGCTGTGATGTTACTAGATGTTTGATGGTGAGCCACACAAAAATGAAACCAATTTGGTAACCTCTTAGAGAAAGCAAGTATGTGCAAATTCTGCACTGTGTCTTTCATTTGCTTTTCTCTGAGACAGGCAGTTATTGTTTATACTTATGCAGTAAGAAGTACATGAGAAATAAAGATGATAGAAGAGGACTGAGGGAGGATACTATTTCAGCACTCTTTCATGCTGTCTCCACCTGAGGCTCTAAACGATGTGTCTAATATTAACACATTTACTCTCTCAGATTCACAGCATCTTTGTGCTGTGATAACTATTATTCCCACCATAGAACACCCACCCACATCTAGAAGGAGAGAATGGTGTTACGGATATGAGGAATACATTGGGCTTTTCCCTCTTCTCCCTTCTCTGAAACTTATTAAAACCTCTGAAATTCACAGCAGAATCTATATGCTAATGTAGCTAGTGTCCTACTTAAATTCATTAACTGTAATAAACAACAAAGTTATAGCCCTAGGTCCAATATAGGACTTAAGTGTCTATAAAAAGAGACACAGCAATGTCTTTTATGCACTGCCATCCAATTTGGTATGCACAAAGATTTATGCAGTATTCTATGCAATGTGATCTCTCCCAAAATTACCAAGTTTCATTGAAAAACACTAAGCAAGGGAAATCTCAGCTCCCATACTTCGTTTGAACAAGGGAAACCTGAGTCCATGAAATGTTTGCTTTCATGTACCCTTGCAAGGAGCAGAGTTCACTGCATTGCTTTTAGAAGCCAGATGATTTATGGAACCTGTGCCCACCATTTACAGAACAGCTTAGTTGTTAGAGAATTCACCTGGAAACTGAGAGACCTGTTCAGGCTTGGGTATCAAAAGGTGAAAAGAGGGCTGAGGTTTTCCTCACTCTAATGCTCTAAGCTATAGGTTGATCCCTATGAGTGCTGTGAAGAAATGGGATAAAAAGCATAACTCTGTATTAAAGTAGGTATCACACTCACTTCTAGGTTGGATTTAGGGCTCCTCCTTTCTAAGCGAATCTGCAAACAGCTAAGCCAGGAACGACCAACCTACTCATCTTCACATTTAAAAAAAAAAATAAATAATAATCTTCATTTGGTCATCAGCCACATAATACCTTAGAGAGCCAAGGGAAGCCACTCCAGGAGTAGTTGTAAACAGATGACAAGGACTCTTCAGCGGAGACACTGTCCCACTGCAGAACAGTCCTGGTTCCAGCAGTTCCTACTGGCCATATCTGAGATTTCCCAGAAATCCTCAGACACTCTTAATGTGATGCCACTAAAATTCTCCTCCCACTACAGTTACCCATCACTAGGATATTAACAGTGGACGGAGACACTACACTTTACTGTGCTTAAAAACTAAAGTAAATAAAAGTGCGTTGTTAAGATCTGATCCTGTCAATGTAAGTTGTCCATACTTAAATAAATTGAACAAATTGGGACTTTCTGGAGATTTATTACAGCACTCTACCTACCTTAAATTCCCAGTGGGTTTTAGGCAGGAGTTACCTACCTAAGCCCCCAAGCCAAAACAGCTCTGGTAAGCAACTGGAGAACTGAACAGAGAAGTGATCTGAGCTTTCAGAGTTCCTGACCTCTGCAATATCATATTTAAGGATGACTGGTTTAGATCTGTAATTCTGCCTAAATCATGTTTTAGCACCTACATAGTGGTTTGTTTTCTTTATATTTTTGCATCTGTTCCTTTCAGCCAAGTCATCTTCTGGTTTAAGTAAGTCTATTTTCCTCCCTGCATATTTAGGGGTGGAAAGCCTAGAGAGGTGAAGAGGATTATTCCTGCTCCTGTCTTCCTCTTCCTGAAAACTCCTTCTCTCTCATTTCTTTTGGAAAGTCAAATACTGTACTGATGGCAAAATATGTTCTCATTGAAACCAAAGAGAGGTTTGCATTGACTTCACTGGAAATAGTATCAAGTCCTTAACATGATTTAACCCAGACAGAACAGCTGTGTGAATCTGATTAAGCACATTCTGTAATAATTGTTCTGACAACTTGTACCTTCCTTTCCATGAGCTGACACTGAGCTCTGGGGTAACAGCTCCCAGTTAGATGGAGATTAAGTGGTGCAGGAGATGTTATCTCATCTTTGACCTTCAATACCACCTCCATAGTGAGATACATTAGTCTGATCTCTGGAAGGGGAAATCAGTCATGTTCTGCTGACTAAAACCATCTTTTTCATAGCAAAATTACAAAAATACCTCAAGGAAAAAGTGCATGTTATTGCTTTGCACCAGAGCTGGCAAAACTGCACATTTTGCCTGTTTGGATTTGAGATTTAACACACATCTCTGCACAGCCCTCCCCCTCCTTACTGTTCTTCTGAACAGAATATCAATGTCACCAAAGAGGAATCATCTTTCCTTTTTTTCCTCTCTTCTTTTTCTGCCGTTACTCCTCAGTGAGTTTAAATTTCATTTACTTTGGCAAGAGCTTGGGTTTTTTGGGGTTGGTTTTTTTTTGGGTTTTTTTTTTTTTTTTTGCCTTTAAAAGTTTTAATCCACCTTGTAACACTACCTAAAAAGAAGCGAAATTAAGCTGCAGTGTGTACTAGGAGAGAAAACCTACTTTATTTATCACCCAGTCCTACTTTACCATACACTGACCTAATTACAGCCCACACCACAAGGGGTAGGAGGAGCAGCAGAAGGAGTGCTTCTGCCACCTAGTGACTCTCGTCCTCCCGCAGTAACCGGCAGCATCCCTTTGTGAATTTTGCATTTTCGTGTCCCCAGCACTTGAGAGCAAATGACCTTCCCCAGCCTGCCTGCATGGATGCCGGGCTTATCTGCATACTGCTCTCTTCTCCTCTGTCAGTGATTTGAAACCGCTTTCACATGGGTGAATTCTGTACTAGAGCTGGCAAGCCGCGGTAAGACAGGTGGGATTTAAAAAAATCACTTGAAATGATGTAAAGCATGGCAAAAAAAATCCCCAGTGTTCGAACAGTGCTAATACATGTCTGAAAACAGAAAATATTTTGTATGCACAGATGTGGGCTGAGGTTTTCAAAGGAAGCACAGAGAGCCCAGTGCCTCTGTGGCTGTCACAAAGCAGATGCACAAATTATTTGGGTCTCCAGCACTTCTACAAGATTCTGTTTCTCCCTCTCCTGCAATTATAATTTAGGTAATCGTGTTCCTGTGAAATGACAGGTGATCATGCATCAGTTAGCCTATTTCTCCATGATACCATTTTCAGTGTGAGCTTCATGGACTGAAAATGAAAACCAAAAATATTTTCCTATTGCCATAGATATAAAAACATTACAGAGCAGACCCAAATTTGACTGTTCAAAAATTAAGGTCTTTTTCCAGTCTTTCCTTTTCAAAGCTTTTCCATTTCAAAGCTCTGAAGGTCATTTTTCTTAATTGAGATGTTGTTGCTAAATTAAATGTACATCATCGCCATCACTTGCTGTGAATAAGTGAGAGGCTGTAGGCTCTTAAGGATTCCTGTAAGCAAATCTGAACATTCTTCCCCAACACATGTACACGGACAGAAAGATCAGCTATTATTTTCAACTGCATGTGTAAAAACCCTACAATTTTTATCCTTTTTCAAGTGTTCCAGTGAAGTAGTCCAGTACAACCAACATTTATACTTTACTTATATTTTCATGTAAATGTATTACAGTGAATGAAAATTAAGGTTTCAGGATGTAACATTAAACAATCTGGGATCACCCTGACAATTGTCTCCACAATTTCCAGTCATTTCCAGACATGTTTTTTTGACACTCAGGGTGGTATGTTCAAGGACCTGTTAAAAATTGTGAAATTTATTCTGCAAATCTGTCTTCTGATTGTAAGGTATATTACCACTATCCTTCCCATAGATTTAATTGTGAGTCACTGATGTTAAACAGGGGGTTAGTAAAATTTGCTGTGCTCCCTGATGTCATGAATGCTCAGGTTGTCCAGAAAGGTGTCTGGTTTGAATGTGACATAGTTTCCTTCCAGACCATCTTCCCCTGTTGCCTCCCCAGAGTGGCCACGATGCTGAGGCAAGGAGGGAAAGAAAACTCTTGCCACAGAGCCGAAGTACAGCCAAAGGGCTCACGTGTTTGCACTGGCTTAGACGCTCCTTTTGCACATCTTCTTAGTGTTCATCTCCTCCTTGGGATCTGCTTTGCAGACTCTTGTTTGCAACTAAAGCTGTGTTTTGAGTTAATGTCATACCTTAAGATGCAAATAATCAGGTTTGAAATGTTTCAGATTAGCCACTCCACATTAGTGTATATTTTTCACCTTTATCTCCCTGTGTCTCAGTTCTCTGTGCATAAAAAAAAAAAAAGGTAACCCTCTCACAGAGGTGTTGTGAAGATAAAGGAATTGTTTATGAAGCATTCATATATATCAGTGGTAAACACTGTAGAAAAACTTACATAAGGAACAGATCAAAATAGTGTGTGCAGTAGATAACCTACGGAAGTACACACTGAACAGTGAATAGAAAAAGGTTGGAAAATGGTGGTTAAGAGAGCATTACGCATCCTGTACACTGACTGGAATGGGGATCCTATATAAAGATATAATGTAAATAATACATCTGTATATTATATAATGTTTGTACCAAAAAAACCCACCTAGCCAGAGCGATTAACACTGGACAAATGGCCTCACTTTTGTCTCACGTAGTTACAGGTCTTACTAAAATTCTAAGACCTTAAACATGTTTCTGGTTGACTCTGATGTTGCTCCTCATGCCATAACTGCTGCTGTGATCTTGCAGGTCCAGTAGAATTGGACTCTTCTTGCTCCTTCTGTAGAACTCAATGGATAGAGGGTATTTGACACTGCAGTCTAACAATGTTCTTTTGATATTTTTGGATGCAATAATATGCATAATTTTGACACGGCTTATTTCCGTGGAATCTTGGTTCTTTTTAGATCATAAAGGAAATGTGTTTAATATCTGATTTGGGTTATCTGTCAAGACAGGGTTAGGCACTATCTGATCTTTCTATGATGTCAAACATACTACAAATATATCAGAAAATAAATAAAAATTCCCCTCTCACCCATAGAAGTTAGATAAAGAATGTTTTCACTTTTTGGTTTTCAACTGTACAGTTATTAAGGAAAGGTAGGGTGATAAAAGGTGAAAGGGGTCATGTTTTCTATTCCGTTATGAGAGCAATCATAGAGAAGGTTACTTTAAAATGTTTTGAGAATGAGCCATGGCTCTTAGTCTGTTGCTGGGAATGGTTTGTCCTTGGTTTCATCTACATGACTGTTTAGTTCAGGTTGGAAGCTTACTTCCAAAGCTAAGCAGTATTGTCACCATTTTCTGTGTTTTGGATCTGTGATTTTAGGCATATGGGTCTTGTGCAGTGCTCTTGGAGAGAGTTCAGAGTGCATGAACTGAATCCCTTCCAGGTTTCTATCAGCTGGAAGGAGCACTCAAGGAGTGTGCCTGGTGCATTTCAATCTCAGTACATGGAACCAGACTGGAGCAATTCCTAAATATGTATTTCTGAAATAGATCTAGGTTGGACATTACATCCTCAGCACAAAGTATGTTACTCTGCTTGCTGTTGTAGATAGACCTTTCCAACTACCTGTCCATATCATTCTTGCTGGTCTTGATATTGCTGCTTTAGTGGAAAATATATGTATAATTTCCAACTACGTAGAGAACTTTTTAGAAAATCAGGAAAGGCTTCAAACCCAATTTGATATTCAATACAAAAACATGCAGGGAACAAAATGAAGTTAGTTTTGAAAATGTTTCTATTATGTCATGGGATAAAGCAAATATTTGAGAGGGAAATTAAAGCCTGTCTGTCACAGAAATACAAATTTAACTGGAATTTGAGCTACAAATATTGAAATATTAATGCCTGTATTCTTCCCATATCCCAAGTGAATATTCTATTTTGCAAAGTATAGGTAACTTAGGGAATACATAAAATATTCTGTCTCCTGTTGGGGTCATTACTTTGCACAAATATGTATTAAAAAGTTATTTAGGAAAAGCAATTTTCTTTATCCCAAATGTATAATCAATAAAAAACTTAAGTGCTTATAAATTAGGCACAGCAGAGTCTTTCAGAACACCTGCTGATGGCCATTGGCACCTGAGTATGTCTTGCCTAAACAAAGAAGCACAATGACAGCATCCACAGCAAAACCAATTTTCTCTCTCTCCTCTGCAGGGAATTCACTCTTTAGGGAATAAAAAGTCCCTGGAAG